>CP106732.1:149306434-149456434 GCA_025506655.1 Gossypium rotundifolium | reverse complement strand
TTTCAAAAAAAAGGGGGTTTTAAAAAAAAAATTTGGAAAATTTTAATTTTAAAAAAAAAAAATTAAAATTTTGGGGCCGGGGGGGGGGTTTGGGAAAATTTGGGCCAAAAAAAAAAAAACCCTTTTTTTTTTTTTTAAATTTAAGGGGTTTTTTTAACCCAACCTTGGGAAAAAACCCCTTTTTAAAAAAAGGGGGGGGGGGAAAAAAAACCTTGGTTTTGGGGAAAAAGGTTTGGGGCCCCTTTTTTAAAGGGGCTTTAAAAGGAAAAAGGGGGTTTTTGGGGGGGCCCCGGAAAAGGGGGAAGGAAGGGCCCCCCCATTGGGGGCCATTTAAAAAAAATTTTTTTGGGGGGAAAGGCCAAAAATTTTTTTTTTTAATTTTTTAAAAAATTTAATTTTTTAAAAAATTTTTTGCCCAAATTTTTTCCCGAAATTTTTTTTGGGAATGTTTTAAAAAAAAAAAAAAACCCCTTTTTCCCAAAATTCCTAAAGGGGGCCCTTTTCCTTCCCTTAAAAAATTTTTTTTAAAAAAAAAAACGGGGGTTTTTTTTTTAAAAAAAGGGAAAAAAGGGGGCCCCAAAAACCAAGGGGGGGGGGAAACCCAAAAAAAGGGGGGGTTTTTGGGTTTTAACTTTTTTCCCTTTTTCCTTGGGGAAAAAATTTGGGAAAAGGGGTTTTTCGCCTCAACTCGATATATCGTTATATCGGATTGGGGCCCGGAATACTAGCCGCAATAGAGCGCTAAGGAAGCTCTGTGGCATCGCACACATCATCGATATTGCTAAGGCATGTTGCATCCAACTACTACGGGCAACATCGATCTAAAAGTCGATGATGATAAGTGACCAATATGGGTATGTAATATCTATTAATATAATTTTGTTTGTAATATTCAATTTATTCTCAATTGAAGAGTGGTATGTAATAATCGCTATCAACATATATTGGTAGGGTCTGAGATCAATAAAGACCGTTTTCGGGAGATGTTGGCGAGTTTTGACGGCGGAACTAAGAAGGCGTAAACTACTGTACAATATTCCTTTCGAGCGGTGGATACACTCATACGACAATGACCTATGATATGGTCATATGACCTCAATCACGGTAGAATGCATAAATTACATTCTAAAAGGAACGCGTCATACTGTCGATAACATTGGTTGTCGAGAGACATATTTTAGTTTAAGCGGCACTATTTTGAGCGAGCAACGAGTTATAAAGGCCAAATGCAAGGAGGCCATGTATGGACACGAAGGTCTTGCGAAATTAATGCGGGGAAGGCACGGGCCAACACCATGCACCACAGTGTGTCACGATCGCGACAACTTATGGTTTCGTGTGACGGAGTTTGATGAATCAACCAAGGTATTGTTGGCGAGCGATTGTGTACACTTGAGAAATAGGATCTGGGGATTGTGGGATATTTGATGCACTTTGTTACCCATGCGCTCATGTACTTGTGGCTTGTCGGAATCTCCGTCTTGATCCCATGAGCTATGTCGACGAAGTGTATAAATTAAAAACATGTACAGCGTGTGGAACACGTATTCCCACTGATCCGGATGAGCGTAAGTGGCGTCGGTATCGCTTGCACCGTATAAGTTGTTGTCGGATAGACAATTGAGGCATAAACCAAAGGTCGACCTTGCCGAGTAGAATACGCAACAATATGAATATCTCGAGAAACGAGCAACCAACGTAGGTTGTGCGGATGGTGTAGGAACCTCGCCATACATCTCGCTCGTGTCCAAATCGAAATAGTTGACAATCTTCTTAACTTTTTTTGTCTCTTGGTGTCTATGTAAATTCTATTTATTTGTTGATGAAAACGGTGAACTTTTGTAGAATGACTAATTTGAAAAAAAAACTTTTAAGTTACAATAAAATTACAAATATTTGACTTTTATTTTTAAAATTAAATTTCAATAAAAAATTAAACAAATTTCTATTTTATTAAAGATATTAAAATTAAATTACAAAAAAATAAAAAACAACTTTTTAATTTATTAAATATATTTAAACTAAATTACAAAAAAATAAAAATAAAAATAAAAACAACTATTTAATTTATTAAATATATTAAAACTAAATTACAAAAAATAAAAATAAAAAAACTTTTATTTTATTAAATATATTAAAACTAAATTAAAAAATAAAAAATAAAAAAAATTATTTTATTAAATATATTAAAACTAAATTAAAAAATAAAAACAACTTTTATTTAATTAAATATATTAAAACTAAATTACAAAAATAAAAATAAAAAACAACTTCTTATTTTATTATATTACATATATTAAAATTAAATTATAATAAAAATTAAACAATTTCTATTTTATTAAAGATATTAAAGTTAAATTACAATAAAAAATAATCAACTTCTATTTTATTAAATTACATGACTCGCTAAATGGTTCTACCTAATTAAATAAACTTTTAGCATGCAATTATACTATAAATCTACGAAATAATTGTAAAATATATATGGGATATTTACCGAAAGAAGGAAAAAAAATGGATGGTTTTGTTGATTTCCGTCAAGTCTTGATAGAAGGAGGGTTGGGGGCTTCTTATCCTTTTCCAGCTCCATTATTGCCGTCCAAATTAAGTGTTTTCCTTAAAATCTCGTTGGGCCAACAAGCAATTGTGATTGTTAGAGTAGAAAATTGCGTGTTCAAAAGTTCACATATTTTATCTTGGATTTCAATATTTTTCCCCTTTTGAAAATTACAAATTAAAAATAATATCTTAAAAACCGTTGCTTATGATGCTTTGGTTGATACTGAATTAAAGGGATCGAACCCTGGGTCACCAGCGTGGGCGACGTGAAAATTACAAAATAATATCGCCGTTGCCGGGAATACTTACCACTATACTACAACGACCCGTTGTTAATTTGTAACAACTTTTTTTTAAAGAAATCTTGAATATTATTACCTTTCAAGGAACAAAATAAGTTGGCTGTTTTTCCCTATTTTGAAAGGTATAATAAAAATTAAAAATGCCATTGCCGGGGATCGAACCCGGTCACAAGCGTGACCGGCAGGAACACTTACCTCTATACTACAACGACCTCATTAATCGTTAAAGAAATATAAATACACATAACTTTATTACATTTCAAAATAAGTTTTCTGGTTTCATGGAAATTGACTTCTGTTCTCAAGTGTTATTAAGCTTTAACTAATGTGCAGATATTGGTGATGGAAATTTGGTTGGCTAAGTTCATTTTAATTGGTTGTTAATAGAGCAATTTAAATCTGTGATCTTTATAACCATATTACAGTCATTTGCTTAACTAAACCTTTTACATCAATTGTTTGTTTAGTTTTGTTCTTTCTTATTATGTCTATGAAATTCATTTCAGGAACAAGAAAAAGTACAGTGGTGGGACTCAGACCCTTTGAAGAGTCTTCATGCTTCCCTTTGTTTACTCTGCATCGATACAATTTTATCGAAACAAGAAAGGCAACACTTGAAATTGAAAAAAAAAAACTAGTAAATAAAAGAAACAATGATTTTCTTAGAAAGACCGACAAAAATTTCTTAAAACTTTATTTCTCCATCATGCCATCCCCATCCAACTATCCGCTATTGATGAGTGCTTGAACTTTTCTCTTCAAAAGCATGCAATTCTCCGTGGAATGACCTGAGTCTCATCATGGTAATCATAATATGCATTATCATCATACCATTTCGATTCACGGAGGGTGAAGGGCTCTACTAGAACTTTTTCAAGGAGTTACTTCTCAAGACGCTAGAGTAGTAATTTAGAGTAAAAGACAGAGAGTGGTTCAAATTGTTCTCTTCTTCGAGTATTCTTTGATTGTCTTTGACTTGCAGTAGACTGATTGATAGGTAGAGGTGCATGTACCAAAAATGGTGGGGTAGGGTAAACAGCTTTGATGATGAGCTCTTGAGTGATGATATTGTGCAACTATTAGGCATGAATATGCCCCATGAAAAGAATTGTTCTGGGAGGGTAAAATGAGAATACAATTCACTACTTCCTATCATTGCTTGGAAATCTTCTTCTCGTTCTTTGGATCCCTCAACTGGATGTTTTATCTTCTTGAGTTTCTCAACCTTTTATAGTATTTTCAATCATTTCCTCCTGATATTCTGTCATTAAAGTTTCTTGTGGCACTACCATCAATTTTATCGTAGTACGAGGGTTGCAATGTACTCACAAATGACATAATAGTCTCTCTCTGTGTCGATGAGTGGTTGCATTTGTGGCGTTGTGTCTTTCCATCTTTGAGAATCTTGACTTAAGCTTTCATAAGTTTCTTTCCCATGCTCTGCAAGACTAAATGATTCGGAACCATGTAAGACACATGTTTATATTGATCCAAAATTGACTTTGCCAAATCCATCCATAATCTTATCATGTTCCAACTTAACTAAATATACCAACTTGCAGCAAGTAGAGGTGCATGTGCCACAAAAGGTTGGGCATGAATAAGGCCTTGATGATTAGTTGCTAAGTGATGATATTGTAGGACTATCAGACATGGGTTGTCCCATGGAAATCATTGTTCTTTGGAGGGTAAAACAAGGGGTCATGAGAACACAATTCACTACTTCCTATCATTGCTTGGAAATCTTATTCTCTTGCTTCGGATCCCTTGACTCCCTTAATGATTGATGCTTTATATTCTTTGACTTTCCCACTCTTTTATAGTATTTTTCAACCATTTTCCTTGAGAATACGATATCTTTAAAGTTCCTCGTGGCTCTACCAACAACTTTATCGTAGTACGGGGTTGCAAAGTACTCACAAAAGACATTGTAGTCTCTCTCTTTGTTGGTGGTGGTTGCACTTGTGCTGATGTGTCTCTCCATCTTTGAGAATATTGTCTGAAGCTTTCATAAGCTTCTTCTGCAATGCTTTACACGAATAAATAATTTCGAACCATATAGGACATATGTTTATATTAATCCAGAAAAGCTTTAGCCAAATCCTTTCTTGACCTTATCTTATTCCAAGTTAACTAATTATACCACCTTGCAGCATATCCAATGAGACCATCTTAAAAATAATGCATCAAGAGTATGTCATCATTCACGTGCCTAGTCTTTTTTTATAGAACATTTTAATTTGGGCCGAAGGGCAATTGGTCTGTCATACTCACAAAATTGTGAGTTTTGAATTTCAACAAAACAATCAAATCAAATACAAAGCTTAGTGGAATTCTCTTGCATCTATTCCACTAAGCTCTTCCATCTTTAATCGACCGCAAATAAGCGATACTTGTCTTGGGCTTCTAGTGATTCAAGTAGTGCAGCATTACGCTTCTCAACTCTTTCTATTTGGTGGGTTCAACCATGTTCGACATAATTGGGTCGATTAAGGTAAACCTTATCATCCTTGGATCTGATGTGTTGCTCTTGTTGGATTAATATAGATAAATGGTACCTGTTAGTTGGTGGAACTACTTGGGGTGCATTTCATAAGAACATTGGCCATCGGGAATACGACTAGGTGACTATAACTTTTCTCTCCATCTATAACAATGTTTCTAAGATGTCCCTTTTCCTTAACCATAACAGACATCAGATCCATCGGTTTAGCAATTTGTTCCCTAACTTCCTCTTAATTCACGCTACCTTTTCTTGGTTTTCTTCTTGGGCATCTCTGGTTTATTCCATTTTAGGCAATGGGTTTCCCTCCATGATTCTGGTTTTACACAAACACTAACGGCGATATTCAATGATTCTTACAATTCTAATTTGAAAGAGAAACCCACTTAAAAAGCTAAGCCAATCACTACTTCTGAAATGTATATAATGAATGTATGCGTGGATGGAATAAATGTGGTTAACAGGATGCATGTTACGGAGACAAGTTGAAGCACAAATATTATTACAATAAAAACATGTGGAAAAATCTAAAATAATTTAACAAATTTATTTACAAATTAAACTGATTCTATCGTAGAAATGAATGGGATACAAAAGCTATAAAATAACAAGCCTATTGTAACAACCTTTCATTTTGTGCACTTATTTGTTCGACATGGCTTTACTCGGATGGATTCTTCGGTTAATTATAGGTTGTTTGCATTTTATAAAAGCACTCGACTTATCCTTGTTGTCACTAATAAAGTTCTTCGATCTTTATCTATTATAGGTTTACGATTTCAATTTGAGGAAATACATTTCCTTTTGTCTACACAAAGGGTTGCTCATAAAGACATAAAGTGTATGTATTCCAAAAATATTTCGATAGTCTACACGAAAAAATCTCATAAAAGCGTAATATTTTTTACTCCCATTGAATTAAACGAAACTTGATATAAAATTTATGTTATGTAAAATATAAGTGAATAGTGTATAAAAAGGACCTCATAAACTTTTTACTAATATTTAAACCCGAAAATAAATAACACAACAAAATTTTAAATCACATAAAGTCTAGAAATATATAGTAGAAAAAGAAAACATGTACAAAAATATACATGAATGCATGAGAGAGAACTTTTAAAATATTTGTTTACAAAATTGAAGGGATTATATAATTAAACACTGATTCAACTAATCAAATATTTGAACAACTCATAATTAAGTTTAGGCTTCTCAAAAATATTTCTAATGGAGTCGTCAAGCTATCACAATTAATTTTAAATTAAATTAGTTTACACGATAAATTATAACTTTTAAAATACAAATTTTTATTAAAAAAGTAAGAGTCATCTCATCACTAATTTTTTTAGTCACGTGCGATTGACTACCTATAAAAGTTGTGATAATATCTGCATGCAGCTCATCATGATCTATATTATCTATTATATATATTTAAGAGTTTCATTGAACTGATGTCATTCATCAATTAAGTTTTAATTCAGTTGTAAAATTATCAAAAAATTATTATTTCATAAAGCAACATTTATTATTTTGAAATTACTTTTATCTTTTCATATTTTTATATAAACTGGTTGAGGGGGGTCGACTCTTTCAAGAAAAGTCTTTGAATCTGTCGGGCAGTTGAGTAGACCCTAAACTATCGAATGTATTATCCCAAGCCCAGGATGGTCCAAGTTTTGTCTTTTGACTCCAGAGAGCCCAGGGTTCACGAGTGGGAGCACCTCGGTTGGTGGAGAGAGAACATACTTGAATGGCGTGTAGATAATTAATCAAGGAAGATGCATGCACAGGGGATCGAACTACCAACCAAGGCATGAGTAGCCATAGTAAGGAGACATGGTACCACTCGATCGTGAACCTTCGAGGCTCTTCGTAGAGTCAAGAGACAAAACTCTGATCATCTAGATTCCAAGACAATACTTTCAATTGTTGAGGACCTAGTTGAATACCTAGTGGATAACTCATCGAAGACTTCTCCCGAAAGAGTTGACCCCCCTCAATAAAACTCTATAATAACACATGCACATTATGAGATTTGACTTAAGACATTATAATTTTCATTATCTTTACTTTACTATTTCAATAAAAATTATATTTGATTTTTTTTATAAATTTATTACATATTTTTTTCTCTCGATGTGCTATAATCTAATTATTATGATAACAATATACACATATATGAATATGTACCATGATGGACACAATTTAAAGTTCAAATGGGCTAAAAAGAGTTTACGTATGAAGAGTTTACTTGAAAATATTTCAAGTTTTGGTATAAACAAAACTTATTTTAATTAAAAAATAAAATAAAATTTAAATTTTGAGTTAACCAAATTGAGTTATTTAAATTATTTAAGATTTGAGTCAACTTGAATAAGTAATTCGAGTTTAATTTGAATCAAGTTCAATTTTACTATTGAATAATTTGAATAATTGAATAATAAATTGAGTATAAATAACATTTTGGTCTCTGTCAAGTTTGAAAATGAGCAAATTGGTCTTTCCCTCAACAAAATTACAAAAAAAAATTCAAAATAATTTTCAAAAATTCAAAATAGTTTTAAAATTCAAAATATTTATAAAAATTCAAAATTTAAATTTTTAAAAATTATAAAAATTTCAAAAAAATTTAAAAATATATAAAGAAAGTTAAAATTAAAATTTTCTAGAATAATAATTTTGGGGACTTAAGTTAATAAATGATTCAAGTTTATCATGCTAAATTATTCAAGTTTATAATACTAAAGTATTTATTATTATTATTTTGCTTTGAAAATTTTTTCAAATATATATAGTTGCAAATTTATGTGTTCTAACATGAAACTAGTCATATCTTGTAACAAGATTTTAATTTGATATGTTTAATTTTTAAATTTAACTCGAATAATTTCACTCGATTTGACTTGACTCAATTTCATTTCACTCGACTCGATTCAAAAAAATTAAATTGAGTTAGGATGATAAAATATGACTCGTCAACTTGAAATTTTTCACTTGATTCGACTCGATTCGATCGAACACTCACCCCTAATTCAACTTGATTTGATTGAACACTCACCCCTACTCTTGAATTGGCTAGCTACTAGATGTATTCAATGGTCAAGTTAATTGCTCAAACGCCCGAAGGTTTATTCAAAATTTTAGAGGATTTGGAAAAAAATATTAAGCTCGAAAAATGAGCTTCGATAAAAGAATTAAATCAATTTGAAATATGAGTCGAGCTAGGCTCCAACCTTAAATGTCTTAGCCTATTTTCAAAATTTGTAATATATTATATTATGTTATTTTTATATAATACATAATTTATAACGCATAAAAATTAAATCTATAGTAATATATAATGAGTATCTATTTGATGCACTGATGATGAAAATTTTTAAACACAAGTGAGATTAAGATTTTGTCACATGTCCTATTTTTTATTTTTTATATACAACTTAATGACACATGACAAAATCTTAATCCCTCGCGATGTCCCCGCGTCGTTTTTAGCTACGAATAATAATCTGAAAATACAAAATATCAAATTCTATATCAAATCACATTCAATTACAAAGTCACACATATTTTGTAATTTATTCAATTTAGTCCCTAAAATCGGGACTAGCATAATTTTCAATGTAGACCTTTGGATTAAAACCTGATTTAACATTTACTCATTAGGGGCCTCCTACTTTTTATTTCTATTGAAATTCCATGAAAAATTTTCATTTTATTCAATTTGGCCCCTAATGTACAAATCTATCAATTAAGCTTTACAATTTAGTCCTTTTCTTAAACTAAGCTTAATTCCTATCAATTTCACATTTAAATCTTCAAGAAATCAACAATGGAAACTTTCTAAAACTTTAACATTTTACAAATTGATACATAGACTAACTAAATCAAGCTCCCATTACCTCAAATATATAAAAATTGCAAGAAAATGAACTAATTTCACTTACCTATATATAGTTGAATGTGATAAGGAAAAGTTTGAAGTTTTACTAATTGTTGGCTATGGAGGACGGCACAAATGAAAAAATGGTGAACATCCACTAACTTTTCTTGTTTATAGTTTAATTTAGTTAAGCTTTAATTTTAATAATTCTTTATTAATTTAACTAATGAAACTTAACATCATCCACTATCTCCCTGTTAAAAATGGTCTAATAACCACTTTGCCTCTTTCGATCAATTGCTATTTAAGTCTTTAAGCCATTTTCTAATTAAAAACTTACGGCGATTGAACTTTTATGATTTAGTCTCTAAGCCACAATTAATTAGTAATTCAGCTAAATTACTTACCCAAAACTAAATTCATCAATACACTAGCTCTATAAATATTCTTATTTAATATTTACAGATTCAGTTTATGGAAACAAGATCTAGAAATCACATTTTTCGATACCACTAAAAACCAGGTCATTACATTAACTTTTTAATTTCCTTTATTTTCCTTTTTTTAAGAATTAATTTTCATTTTTTTAGTAGGGAAAATTTCAAGGATTTAGAGGGAATTAACTAGGTTTTTTATAGGGAAAAACTTGAGCTTTTACATGAAATTGAGTTACAAGTGAAAAATTTGGGTTTTATTTCAACAGTTTAATAACCTAATTCCATGTACAAACTTAGTTTTTTTTTTAAATAAATATAATTCTAAAAAAGAAAATGAGTGGCCAAAATGAAAACTTATAAAAGTTGGGTGACTAAAATGAGTATATGTAATAGCAAATTAACGACGAATGACTAAAATGATAAAAGTATGTAAGAATAATGCTTAAATTACAAACCTTTTATTTTCAGTGTCCAAAATAGAAACTTATAAAAATTGAGTGACCAACTGTATAATTTACCTTATATTTAATACATAAATTAAAATAATATAAGGAAAGAAAGAAAAACACAGTAGAAAAACTATAGCATGGTTTCCTGTCCCTGTTGTTACGTACTATGTTTCACATGGAACCATGTGCGATTCACTATAATTCATTTAACTCGATACTAAAACTTCATAAAATAATATTTAGTCCTTCAATTTAGTAATTATTTTGCTTCAACTTTAATCTTATTTAAGGTCACATTAATTTTGGATCATGACATTTTTTCCTTTTAGATGTCCAAACTTAGATTCTATTAAGATATGATGATACGAGAATTTAACAAATTTTAATAATTTAAAAATTATATTTTTAGATTTTATATAAAATTTTAAGCACTTTCAAATAATAATGTAGCACAATTTCAAAATATTATATAGATATGATCATGGTGGGTCTAGTCAATGCAAAATTATAAGTTTTTATTTTAGGCCTTGGCCCGACTTGGAAAATGAGTTTAAAATTACGCAAAACCCGATTCAGATTAAAAATGTTAAAGTTGAACCCGATTCGGCCCTTCCGTATTAAATTTTTTATATAAAATAAAATTAAAAATATAATACATGAAATACACTAAAAACATTAAAGTAAATGTTTCCCAACAAATTGAAAATATATTAAAAAAGTCTTTATACTTAAATAACACTAACATAGTTGCAACTTAGCAAATAAATGCCTCTAAAATAGTAGCAAATTAACAATAAAACATAAGTTATAAAATATCCAAACAATAATGCGGCGTTATGCCTAGGATTTTTCGGCTTTTCTTCTCCCATTTTAAACTCTATTTTCAGTTTACCACTTAGACTTTGATTAGTGTAGGTTATTTAATATCAATTTACCACTTAAGAAAGTTTAGACTGATTCGAGCCAAAAAAATCCTACCTGAAGCTTAGTCCGTTTAAAAAAGGGTCTTATTTTTTGTTTAAGTCTATTTTTCAGACCTATATTTTTACTCAAACTCTCCCACTTTTCGAGTAGATCTTCGGGTCTGGACGAATAACCCGGCCATATTATCACACTTTAAAAAAAACCAAAATTTAGAGACTAAATAAAAAAAATCACCAAATTTTTGGATTAAGGTGTAAAAAAAAATTTAAAGACTAAATTAAAAAAAATAAGTTTAAAAACTAAACGTTGATTTATCCAAAATTCAATGTCATTTGTCATTACGAGGGTCATCATCTCCAAGTTGAAGAAAGAAAAACACAAAATCAACCAATTAAAATACACTGATGTTGCTATTAAAAAAAATACACTAATGTCGGTAAAATAATTGATACGATAAATGAAATATGACTTTCGTTTTAATAATAAAATTTAGATATTAAAGGTGGGAGTGAAATCATTTTAATCCAAATTTTAATATAATATTAGATTTTATTACACTTATAATAATGTGGTTCTTAAAAAGAAAATATTTTATGTTATAATTGAAGTGCTAATAAATTTATATTTTAATATTATTAAATATATCTTTTATTCAGTTTTAATTCTTTTATTTAAAGATATATAAAAATATTAATTATAATTTAAAATAAAAGATATTTTTTAATTTTATAATCGAGTTGGTCACCCAAGTCAAGGGTGATATCAATTTACAAATTCGATAAAATGTTTAAATATAAATATAATTGAGTCGGTGATATGTTAAGGGTGAGATCAATTCATTAAAATGTTTAAATATAAGTTTTAGATTAGATATAAATAGATATTGCGAAAAAAGTATTTTAAAATAGATAAATTAAAATATTTTAAGAATAAAAAGAGGCAAAATACCTAAATATACCCAAAAAAAATTATTTACTGAAAAGGGCCGATTTTTTTAAAATTTACCGAAAAGGGTCATTTCCCCACAAAATGCGTCCACGTCAGCACGTTTTGTGGGGATGCAGCTGGAAAGCGCACCCTTGGAGGAGCGCTTTTGCCACATCAGCACAAAGCGCGCTAACGGGATCGCTTTCTTGATGTAAAGCGCCCCAGGGCGCTTTCTCTGCTATCCCATAAAACGCTACCGACGTGGACGCGCTTTTGCCCTCCTTCCCCGTCTGCCCTTCCAGCTATTTTTAGTGTTAGGGTATGAAATTTTAAGGTTTCTGGGTTAGAGTTTATGATTTTTTAGGGTCGTTAGATTTAGGGTTTTTAGGGTAAATTTAATAGAGTAGATTAGAGTTAATTAGGGTTTAGTAAAAATATATTTAAGGTTTTGGGCAAAATATATTAGCCAAAAAAATTATTTGAATTTTTTTGACAACTGTATCTGGCAAAATAATTTTGAGAAGGCGTTTACGAACAAAGCGTGGCCAAAAACGCTTCAAGCGAGGATGCTTGTCGAAAAATCTTGAAAAGAGCTCTCACGTGGACGCTCTTTTACTATAGTAGTCTCCGGTAAAATAATTTTGAGAAGACGTTTCTGAACAAACGGTGGCCAAAACGCTTCAAGCGAGATGCATCTTGTCAAGAAAAATTGAAAAGAGCTCTCACGTGGACGCTCTTTTGCTATAGTAGTCTCCGGTAAAATAATTTTGAGAAGACGTTTCTGAACAAACAGTGGCCAAAATGCTTCAAGCAGGATGCTTGTCGGCAAAATCTTGAAAAGAGCTCCCACGTGGACGCTCTTTTGCTCTGATAGTTTCCGGTAAAATAATTTTGAGAAGACGTTTCTGAACAAACAGTGGCCAAAACGCTTTCAGCAGGATGCATTGTCGACAAAATCTTGAAAAGAGCTCCCACGTGGACGCTCTTTTGCTATAGTAGTCTGTGGCAATCCTTAGACTATAAATCAGCCAAATTTCATTCTCAGGTTGCATAACAGAAATTGAGACAAAAGAAAAATAGAAACTGAAAATGAGTGAAAGTATTAATGCTGTTATTTACTACGATTGTGAAGTTTGTGACACCGAAAATGGTGTTGTTTTTTTATCGGAGAACACAGCACGACTGGGTTTTAATCGGAACATAGATTTGTTAGAACTTCGCAAAAGAATTAGGCGTAAAATCTTCAGAACAACGCCAATGAAAGTTCAGTCTATTAAGTATAGATTTTGCGCTTCGGTTGATCCGGTGAGATATGAATCATTCGACATCAAAGGTCCTCGGAGCTTTGAGGCAATGGTGGAGACTCATCTTGCCAGGGGATCACCCTATCTTGAGGTATATGTACAATTTTCATCGCCAAGTGATCTTCCTTTGACCTCAACATCTACTTCTATTAGGGAATACACGACCCCAAGCCGACACTCTGTTAGTGGGAGGCGAATCGGAAGTGCCCGTGTTTGGTGGTAGTATGGAAAACATAACCCCTGCACGACACTTGGTTGGTGGATGGGACATGCATTTCCTTCCTTCGACGTCCGATGATAGAAATACGTATTGGGGAACGTCATCAACTTCTAGTGGTTGGAAATCCACATATGATTGGGAACGTTACGAAAGATGTTTAAGGAGGGATAATGTACTCCTCACGACATCCACCGGTAAGAGGCCCTCGTTTGTTGCAGATTATGGTGGATCGGATGATGAGTCGGATGTGGATCCACCTCGAGAGCCCGGGTCCGATGGTGCAGAAGTTGGATTATTTTCTGAACCGGAGCATGTTCCAACAGTACCTGAAGATGTTGAGGACGGTTCAGACGAAGAAGAAGAAGATCCGCTATTCAGGGCGTACTCGCCTCCAGCCCACATGCATAATGTCGATCTATCTCAAGACGATGCATTGGAGTTTCCTGAACTACCACACCGGACGCATGATCGTACAACTTCGTCGTTGGATTCGGGTGAATTAGAAGTTGGTAACGAGTTTTCCAACAAGAATGCTTTTCTTGCTGCATTGAAACAATACAGCATCAAGAACGGGGTTAACTACAACGTGGTTAAATCTAAGCTCGATAAGTACTAGGCGAAGTGTGCAGTGCAAGACGGTACATGTTCATGAAAAATCATGGCCTCGTTGAGGAAAAGGATAGGCTTGTAGGAGATCAAAAAGTACAAAGGTCCACATACATGTCTTGCCGGTATAGTATCACTATGTGTTCAATGTTTTTGAATAATACTAATATTACGTAATGTTGCAATATTTAATGTTCTTCATTGACAGGTGTTACACAAGATCATCCGAAGATGGATTCAGAGATGTTGGCTGACTTAATAATACCGACGGTGAAGGCCGATCCCAATACTACAGTGCCAACCTTAATTGGCAATATTTGTAGCCAATTGGGGTACACGCCCTATTACAGGAAGGCTTGGATAGCCAAGCAGAAGAAGTTGGAAAAGTTGCATGGTCGGTGGGACGCTTCATATAATGAAGTGTGGCAGTGGTGTCAGGTGCTGGAGAGATATGTCCCAGGCAGTATAATAGACCTTAAAACGGAACCGGCGTACTATAACGATCGTTTGGTCCGTGGATGCGCAATGTTCAAGCGTCTTTTCTGGACATTTAAGCAATGCCGAGATGCATTTATATACTGCAAGCCATTGGTACAAATTGACGGTACCTTTATGTATGGTAGATATACGCATCGGCTATTGCTAGTTGTGGCACAGGACGGCAGTGGAAGAATCCTTCCGATTACGTTCGCAATAACACCGGGAGAGTCAGCTGATGATTGAGATTTCTTCCTATCTAGGTTAAGGAGGCATGCCTGCCCCCAACCTGATATATGCGTTATATCGGATCGGGACCCTGGAATACTAGCCGCAATAGAGCGCTAAGGAAGCCTGTGGCATCGCACACATCATCGATATTGCCTAAGGCATGTTGCATCCAACTACTACGGGCAACATCGATCTAAAAGTCAGTGACGGCAAGTGACCAATATGGGTATGTAATATCTATTAATATAATTTTGTTTGTAATATTCAATTTATTCTCAATTGAAGAGTAGTATGTAATATTCGCTATCAACATATATTGGTAGGGTACGAGATCAATAAGGACCGTTTTCAGGAGATGTTGGCGAGTTTGCGAGCAGATAACGAAGAAGGCGCAAACTACCTGTACAATATTCCTTTCGAACAGTGGATACAATCATACGACGGCGGCCTACGATATGGTCATATGACCTCAATCCTGGCAGAATGCATAAATTCTGTTCTAAAAGGAACGCGTCATCTGCCGATAACATTGGTTGTACGAGAGACATATTTTCGTTTAGCGGCACTATTTTCGAAGCGAGTAGCGAGTTATAAAGGCCAAATGCAAGGAGGCCATGTATGGAGCGCGAAGGTCTTGCGAGAAATTAACAGGGGGAAGGCACGGGCCAACACCATGCACACAGTGTGTCACGATCGCGACAACCTATGGTTTCGTGTGACGGAGTTTGATGAGCCAAACCAAGGTATTGTTGGCGGCGATTGTGTACACTTGAGAAATAGGATCGGGGTGTGGGATATTTGATGCACTTTGTTACCCATGCGCTCATGTACTTGCGGCTTGTCAGAATCTCCGTCTTGATCCCATGAGCTATGTTGACGAAGTGTATAAATTAAAAAACATGTACAACGTGTGGAGACACGTATTCCACCGATCCCGGATGAGCGTAAGTGGCCGTCGGTATCGCTTGCACCGTATAAGCTGCATTGCGGATAGACAATTGAGGCGCAAACCAAAAGGTCGACCTTGCTCGAGTAGAATACGCAACAATATGGATATCGAGAAGCGAGCAACCAACGAGGTTGTGCGGATGGTGTAGGAACCACGCCATACATCTCGCTCGTGTCCAAATCGGAATAGTTGATGATCTTCTTAACTTTTTTGTCTCTTGGTGTCTATGTAAATTCTATTTATTTGTTGATGAAAGCGGTGAACTTTTGTAGAATGACTAATTTGAAAAAAAAACTTTTAAGTTACAATAAAATTACAAATATTTGACTTTTATTTTAAAATTAAATTTCAATAAAAATTAAACAAATTTCTATTTTATTAAAGATATTAAAATTAAATTACAAAAAATAAAAACAACTTTTTAATTTATTAAATATATTTAAACTAAATTACAAAAAATAAAAATAAAAATAAAAACAACTATTTAATTTATTAAATATATTAAAACTAAATTACTTTTATTTTAAAAAATAAAAAAAAAAAAAAACTTTTTATTTTATTAAATATATTAAAACTAAATTAAAAAATAAAAAATAAAAACAAATTTTATTTTATTAAATATATTAAAACTAAATTAAAAAATAAAAACAACTTTTATTTAATTAAATATATTAAAACTAAATTACAAAAATAAAAATAAAAAAAACAACTTCTTATTTTATTATATTACATATATTAAAATTAAATTATAATAAAAATTAAACAATTTCTATTTTATTAAAGATATTAAAGTTAAATTACAATAAAAAATAATCAACTTCTATTTTATTAAATTACATGACTCGCTAAATGGTTCCACCTAATTAAATAAACTTTTAGCATGCAATTATACTATAAATCTATGAAATAATTGTAAAATATAATATTAAATTTACCTCGTTATCGGTGGGAATGAATATGGTCGGTCGAGTCGAGGGCGTAAAAATGGAAATCGAAACCATGCCCATGATTGCAGAGTGATAGGCAACCTCAATTTTGGCTTTACTCGGCGCGTCGCCAAGACATCTCCGGTACAACCTCGATAGCATGGCGGACCCCAACTCAATTCACCGGTGCTCTGAAATCAACAAGTTTGAGAGCCATCTCGTGGACGAGGTTTCTAGAGAGGTTCGGCATCAGATAGCCTCCAATTATCTGAAGAATGTATGCCCGAGCATACCGTATTCTTTCTACTTCGGTCGAACCCTCGTTCGGCTCCGGGAATACGTCTCGTAACCAGGCCATATCGATCCGAGCTCCTTGAATTCTATCCGGAATGGCACCCAGAAGCTCATAGCATACGGCCATCCAATCGATAGATGTTGCGGACCCGGTGACTACCGACCTGTCCACCGGTAATCCCAACTGCAACTGTACATCTTCTAGAGTGATGGTACACTCTCCGCATGGCAGATGGAAAGTGTGCGTCTCGGGTCTCCACCTCTCTATCAACGCGCTCATCAAAGGCGGCTCCAACTTGAACCCCCGGCCTATCGTGACCACGTGCTAAAAACTCGCTTCCGCAGGTAAGTCTCGATCAACGGCGATGGGGGACCATGCATGTTGCGAATATAACATTCCAACACCCGATCTACAGACTGTTTAAAAATTATATAATTAAAAATTAATTAAAATTGCATAATTGAAAAACAAATTAAATAATATTGAAAAATTAAAATTAAAACTTACCATTTGCATTTGCTCGACGGAGATGTGCTTGTTGTCTAGGCGACGTAATTCCCCGGCCATTGTAATCCGATAAAAAATTTTAAAATTTTCCAAAAAATATATTAAAAAAATTATAAAGGGCTTTTTCGTAAATAGTAAAGGACTATTTAGAAATTTGAGCGTAAATTTCAAGGACTTTGAGAGAAAATTGAGAGAAAATTGAGAGAATATTGAGAAAGGATTGAAGTGTGAAAGAAATAAAGGGTTGGGGGGTTTTATACTTTTTTTTTACCGTTGGGGCCCCCAACGGTCAAAAAAAATTGCCCGTTGGGATTTGACCGTTGGAGGGCTAAAGCGCGTCTTCAGGGGCGCGCTTTAGCTCTGCATCCCCCAAAAACGCGCTGACGTGGACGCATTTTTGGGGGAAATGGTACTTTCCCGTAAATATTCTTCAAACTGGCACATTTCCGTAATTTTTCTTTATTTTTAGTATATATGGGATATTTACCCGAAAAGAGAAGGAAAAAAAAATGGATGGTTTTGTTGATTTCCGTCAAGTCTTGATAGAAGGAGGGTTGGGGGCTTCTTATCCTTTTCCAGCTCCATTATTGCCGTCCAAATTAAGTGTTTTCCTTAAAATCTCGTTGGGCCAACAAGCAATTGTGATTGTTAGAGTAGAAAATTGCGTGTTCAAAAGTTCACATAAAATACACTTTCCCAACAAAAGTAAGTTCCGTTGGGTAGACAAACACTTTCCTACAATAGGTAAATAAGACAATCGCAAATACGTTGGAATTAATACTAAGGACCAAACCATAAATAAACCTAAATAATATGTAATAAAAGTTTACCGAAAACAAAATCCACATGGATTAGGATTTCAATATCTTAAGCAAAGATGGTTTGGGCCTTTCGGCCTCCTTACTCCTTTGCTATGTTTTAAAAAACATTAAAATTGATATTGAATTTACATAATTTTAAAGGAATAAATGTTAATCTTAAAACACCAATATTGATGTTTGATCCTCAAATATATATAAAAACAAACTGTTGGTATAGCAGTAAAGAAACTTATGATGCTTTGGTTGATACTAAATTAAAGTTTGAATCTACTTTTCTTCTTTAAAATAAGAATATTAATTTCAATACTTGTGTCAATCTGGTGTCGTGGTGTAGTTGGTTATCACAAGAGTCTAACACACTGAAGGTCTCCGGTTCGAGTCCGGGCGACGCCATTTTTATCTTCTTCTTTTTTCCCCCTTTTGAAAATTACAAATTAAAAATAATATCGCCGTTGCCGGGGATCGAACCCGGGTCACCCGCGTGACAGGCGGGAATACTTACCACTATACTACAACGACCCCGCTGTTAATTTGTAACAACTATTTTTTTTAAAGAAATCTTGAATATTATTACCTTTCAAGGAACAAAAATAAGTTGGCTGTTTTTTCCCTATTTTGAAAGGTATAATAAAAATTAAAAACGCCGTCGCAGGGGATCGAAGACAGGCAGGAACACTTACCACTATACTACAACGACCTCGTTAATCGTTAAAGAAATATAAATATACATAACTTTATTACATTTCAAGAAACAAAAATAAGTTTTCTGGTTTCATGGAAATTGACTTCTGTTCTCAAGTGTTATTAAGCTTTAACTAATGTGCAGATATTGGTGATGGATATTTGGTTGGCTAAGTTCATTTTAATTGGTTGTTAATAGAGCAATTTCGTACTGTGATCTTTATAACCATATTACAGTCATTTGCTTAACTAAACCTTTTACATCAATTGTTTGTTTAGTTTTGTTCTTTCTTATTATGTCTATGAAATTCATTTCAGGAACAAGAAAAAAGTACAGTGGTGGGACTCAGACCCTTTGAAGAGTCTTCATGCTTCCCTTTGTTTACTCTGCATCTGATACAATTTTATCAGAAACAAGAAAGGCAACACTTGAAATTGAAAAAAAAAAAAAAAAAAAACTAGTAAATAAAAGAAACAATGATTTTCTTAGAAAGACCGACAAAAATTTCTTAAAACTTTATTTCTCCATCATGCCATCCCCATCCAACTATCCGCTATTGATGAGTGCTTGAACTTTTCTCTTCAAAAGCATGCAATTCTCCGTGGAATGACCCTGAGTCTCATCATGGTAATCATAATATGCATTATCATCATACCAGCTCAGTTACGGAGGGTGAAGGGCTCTACTAGAACTTTTCAAGGAGTTACTTCTCAAGACGCTAGAGTAGTAATTTAGAGTAAAAGACAGAGAGTGGTTCAAATTGTTCTCTTCTTCGAGTATTCTTTGATTGTCTTTGACTTGCAGTAGACTGATTGACAGGTAGAGGTGCATGTACCAAAAATGGTGGGGTAGGGGTAAACAGCTTTGATGATGAGCTACTGAGTGATGATATTGTGCAACTATTAGGCATGAATATGCCCCATGAAAAGAATTGTTCCTGGGAGGGTAAAATGAGAATACAATTCACTACTTCCTATCATTGCTTGGAAATCTTCTTCTCGTTCTTTGGATCCCTCAACTGGATGTTTTATCTTCTTCGAGTTTCTCAACCTTTTATAGTATTTTCAATCATTTCCCTCCTGATAGTACTGTCATTAAAGTTTCTTGTGGCACTACCATCAATTTTATCGTAGTACGAGGGTTGCAATGAACTCACAAATGACATAGTAGTCTCTCTGTGTGATGAGTGGTTGCATTTGTGGCGCGTGTCTTTCCATCTTTGAGAATCTTGTCTTAAGCTTTCATAAGTTTCTTTCCCATGCTCTGCAAGACTAAATGATTTGAACCATGTAAGACACATGTTTATATTGATCCAAAATGACTTTGCCAAATCCATCCATAATCTTATCATGTTCCAACTTAACTAAATATACCAACTTGCAGCAAGTAGAGGTGCATGTGCCACAAAAGGTTGGGCATGAATAAGGCCTTGATGATTAGTTGCTAAGTGATGATATTGTAGGACTATCAGACATGGGTTGTCCCATGGAAATCATTGTCCTTGGGAGGGTAAAACAAGGGTACATGAGAACACAATTCACTACTTCCTATCATTGCTTGGAAATCTTATTCTCTTGCTTTGGATCCCTTGACTCCTTAATGATTGATGCTTTATATTCTTTGACTTTCCCACTCTTTTATAGTATTTTTCAACCATTTTCCTTGAGAATACGATATCTTTAAAGTTCCTCGTGGCTCTACCGACAACTTTATCGTAGTACGGGGTTGCAAAGTACTCACAAAAGACATTGTAGTCTCTCTCTTTGTTGGTGGTGGTTGCACTTGTGCTGATGTGTCTCTCCATCTTTGAGAATATTGTCGAAGCTTTCATAAGCTTCTTTACGCAATGCTTTACGAATAAATAATTTGAACCATATAGGACATATGTTTATATTAATCCGAAAAGCTTTAGCCAAATCCTTTCTTGACCTTATCTTATTCCAAGTTAACTAATTATACCACCTTGCAGATATCCAATGAGACCATCTTAAAAATAATGCATCAAGAGTATGTCATCATTCACGTGCCTAGTCTTTTTTATAGAACATTTTAATTTGGGCGAAGGGCAATTGGTCCTGTCATACTCACAAAATTGTGAGTTTTGAATTTCAGCAAAACAATCAAATCAAATACAAAGCTTAGTGGAATTCTCTTGCATCTATTCCACTAAGCTCTTCCATCTTTAATCGACCGCAAATAACTGATACTTGTCTTGGGCTTCTAGTGATTCAAGTAGTGCAGCATTACTGCTTCTCAACTCTTTCTATTTGGTGGGTTCAACCATGTTCGACATAATTGGGTCGATTAAGGTAAACCTTATCATCCTTGGATCCTGATGTGTTGCTCTTGTTGGATTAATATAGATAAATGGTACCCTGTTAGTTGGTGGAACTACTTGGGGGTGCATTTCATAAGAACATTGGCCATCAGGGAATACGACTAGGTGACTATAACTTTTCTCTCCATCTATAACAATGTTTCTAAGATGTCCCTTTTCCTTAACCATAACAGACATCAGATCCATCAGTTTAGCAATTTGTTCCCTAACTTCCTCTTAATTCACGCTACCTTTTCTTGGTTTTCTTCTTGGGCATCTCTGGTTTATTCCATTTTAGGCAATGGGTTTCCCTCCATGATTCTGGTTTTACACAAACACTAACGGTGGCATTCAATGATTCTTACAATTCTAATTTGAAAGAGAAACCCACTTAAAAAGCTCAGCCAATCACTACTTCTGAAATGCATATAATGAATGTATGCGTGCATGGAATAAATGTGGTTAACAGGATGCATGTTACAGAGACAAGTTGAAGCACAAATATTATTACAATAAAAACATGTGGAAAAATCTAAAATAATTTAACAAATTTATTTACAAATTAAACTGATTCTATAGTAGAAATGAATGGGATACAAAAGCTATAAAATAACAAGCCTATTGTAACAACCTTTCATTTTGTGCACTTATTTGTTCGACATGGCTTTACTCGGATGGATTCTTCGGTTAATTATAGGTTGTTTGCATTTTATAAAAGCACTCGACTTATCCTTGTTGTCACTAATAAAGTTCTTGATCTTTATCTATTATAGGTTCTGATTTCAATTTGAGGAAATACATTTCCTTTTGTCTACACAAAGGGTTGCTCATAAAGACATAAAGTGTATGTATTCCAAAAATATTTCGATAGTCTACGAAAAAATCTCATAAAAGCGTAATATTTTTTACTCCCATTGAATTAAACGAAACTTGATATAAAATTTATGTTATGTAAAATATAAGTGAATAGTGTATAAAAGGACCTCATAAACTTTTTACTAATATTTAAACCGAAAATAAATAACACAACAAAATTTTAAATCACATAAAGTCTAGAAATATATAGTAGAAAAGAAAACATGTACAAAAATATACATGAATGCATGAGAGAGAACTTTTAAAATATTTGTTTACAAAATTGAAGGGATTATATAATTAAACACCGATTCAACTAATCAAATATTTGAACAACTCATAATTAAGTTTAGGCTTCTCAAAAATATTTCTAATGGAGTCGTCAAGCTATCACAATTAATTTTAAATTAAATTAGTTTACACGATAAATTATAACTTTTAAAATACAAATTTTTATTAAAAAGTAAGAGTCATCTCATCACTAATTTTTTAGTCACGTGCGATTGACTACCTATAAAAGTTGTGATAATATTTGCATGCAGCTCATCATGATCTATATTATCTATTATATATATTTAAGAGTTTCATTGAACTGATGTCATTCATCAATTAAGTTTTAATTCAGTTGTAAAATTATCAAAAATTATTATTTCATAAAGCAACATTTATTATTTTGAAATTACTTTTATCTTTTCATATTTTTATATAAAGCTGGTTGAGGGGGTCGACTCTTTCAAGAAAAGTCTTTGAATCATCGGGCGATTGAGTAGACCCTAAACTATCGAATGTATTATCCCAAGCCGGGATGGTCCAAGTTTTGTCTTTTGACTCCGCAGAGAGCCCCGAGGGTTCATAGAGTGAGAGTACCTCAGTTGGTGGAGAGAGAACATACTTGAATGGCGTGTAGATAATTAATCAAGGAAGATGCGTGCACTGGGGATCGAACTACCAACCAAGGCATGAGTAGCCTTAGTAAGGAGACATGGTACCACTCGACCGTGAACCTTCGAGGCTCTTCAGAGAGTCAAGGGACAAAACTCGATCATCTAGATTCCAAGACAATACTTTCAATTGTTGAGGACCTAGTTGAATACCTAGTGGATAACTCATCAAGACTTCTCCGAAAGAGTTGACCCCCTCAATAAAACTCTATAATAACACATGCACATTATGAGATTTGACTTAAGACATTATAATTTTCATTATCTTTACTTTACTATTTCAATAAAAATTATATTTGATTTTTTTATAAATTTATTACATATTTTTTCTCTCGATGTGCTATAATCTAATTATTATGATAACAATATACACATATATGAATATGTACCATGATGGACACAATTTAAAGTTCAAATGGGCTAAAAAGAGTTTACGTATGAAGAGTTTACTGAAAATATTTCAAGTTTTGGTATAAACAAAACTTATTTTAATTTAAAAAATAAAATAAAATTTAAATTTCGAGTTAACCAAATTGAGTTATTTAAATTATTTAAGATTTGAGTCAACTTGAATAAGTAATTCGAGTTTAATTTGAATCAAGTTCAATTTTACTATTGAATAATTTGAATAATTGAATAATAAATTGGTATAAATAACATTTTGGTCTCTGTCAAGTTTGAAAATGAGCAAATTGGTCTTTCCTCAACAAAATTACAAAAAAATTCAAAATAATTTTCAAAAATTCAAAATAGTTTTAAAATTCAAAATATTTATAAAAATTCAAAATTTAAATTTTTAAAAATTATAAAAATTTCAAAAAATTTAAAAATATATAAAGAAAGTTAAAATTAAAATTTTTCTAGAATAATAATTTTGGGGACTTAAGTTAATAAATGATTCAAGTTTATCATGCTAAATTATTCAAGTTTATAATACTAAAGTATTTATTATTATTATTTTGCTTTGAAAATTTTTTCAAATATATATAGTTGCAAATTTATGTGTTCTAACATGAAACTAGTTATACTGTAACAAGATTTTAATTTGATATGTTTAATTTTTTAAATTTAACTCGAATAATTTCACTCGATTTGACTTGACTCGAATTTCATTTCACTCGACTCGATTCAAAAAAAAATTAAATTGAGTTAGGATGATAAAATATGACTCGTCAACTTGAAATTTTTCACTTGATTCGACTCGATTCGATCGAACACTCACCCCTAATTCAACTTGATTTGATTGAACACTCACCCCTACTCTTGAATTGGCTAGCTACTAGATGTATTCAATGGTCAAGTTAATTGCTCAAACGCCCGAAGGTTTATTCAAAATTTTAGAGGATTTGGAAAAAAATATTAAGCTCGAAAAATGAGCTTCGATAAAAGAATTAAATCAGTTTGAAATATGAGTCGAGCTAGGCTCCAACCTTAAATGTCTTAGCCTATTTTCAAAATTTGTAATATATTATATTATGTTATTTTTATATAATACATAATTTATAACGCATAAAAATTAAATCTATAGTAATATATAATGAGTAACTATTTGATGCACTGATGATGAAAATTTTTAAACACAAGTGAGATTAAGATTTTGTCACATGTCCTATTTTTTATTTTTTATATACAACTTAATGACACATGACAAAATCTTAATCCCTCGCGATGTCCCCGCGTCATTTTTAGCTACGAATAATAATCCGAAAATACAAAATATCAAATTCTATATCAAATCACATTCAATTACAAAGTCACACATATTTTGTAATTTATTCAATTTAGTCCCTAAAACCGGGACTAGCATAATTTTCAATGTAGACCTTTGGATTAAAATCTGATTTAACATTTACTCATTAGTGGCCTCCTACTTTTTATTTCTATTGAAATTCCATGAAAAATTTTTATTTTATTCAATTTGGCCCCTAATGTACAAATCTATCAATTAAGCTTTACAATTTAGTCCTTTTCTTAAACTAAGCTTAATTCCTATCAATTTCACATTTAAATCTTCAAGAAATCAACAATGGAAACTTTCTAAAACTTTAACAATTTTACAAATTGATACATAGACTAACTAAATCAAGCTCCCATTACCTCAAATATATAAAAATTGCAAGAAAATGAATAGTTGAATGTGATAAGGAAAAGTTTGAAGTTTTACTAATTGTTGGCTATGGAGGACGGCACAAATGAAAAAATGGTGAACATCCACTAACTTTTCTTGCTTATAGTTTAATTTAGTTAAGCTTTAATTTTAATAATTCTTTATTAATTTAACTAATGAAACTTAACATCATCCACTATCTCCTGTTAAAAATGGTCTAATAACCACTTTGCCTCTTTCGATCAATTGCTATTTAAGTCTTTAAACCATTTTCTAATTAAAACTTACGGCGATTGAACTTTTATGATTTAGTCTCTAAGCCACAATTAATTAGTAATTCAGCTAAATTACTTACCCAAAACTAAATTCATCAATACACTAGCTCTATAAATATTCTTATTTAATATTTACAGATTCAGTTTATGGAAACAAGATCTAGAAATCACATTTTTCGATACCACTAAAAACCAGGTCATTACATTAACTTTTTAATTTCCTTTATTTTCCTTTTTTTAAGAATTAATTTTCATTTTTTTAGTAGGGAAAATTTCAAGGATTTAGAGGGAATTAATTAGGTTTTTTATAGGGAAAAACTTGAGCTTTTACATGAAATTGAGTTACAAGTGAAAAATTTGGGTTTTATTTCAACAGTTTAATAACCTAATTCCATGTACAAACTTAGTTTTTTTTTTTAAATAAATATAATTCTAAAAAAGAAAATGAGTGGCCAAAATGAAAACTTATAAAAGTTGGGTGACTAAAATGAATATGTAATAGCAAATTAACGACGAATGACTAAAATGATAAAAGTATGTAAGAATAATGCTTAAATTACAAACCTTTTATTTTCAAATGTCCAAAATAGAAACTTATAAAATTGAGTGACCAACTGTATAATTTACCTTATATTCAATACATAAATTAAAATAATATAAGGAAAGAAAGAAAAACACAGTAGAAAAACTATAGCATGGTTTCCTACCCCTGTTGTTATTACGTATTATGTTTCACATGGAACCATGTGCGATTCACTATAATTCATTTAACTCGATGTACTGAGACCCACTTCACCCTACCCGTTTACAACCCAAATTACCCAAACCCGGGGCCCATTAAGTCCTCGAACCAAATAAACCCAATTAAGCCCAAACCTAAAGGCCCACTACAACACTAATACTCAAACTAGGGTTTGGAAAAGTGAAACCCTAGCCTCTCATGCCACTTGCTCTGCAACACATCCCATCCACGACCACTTGCCCGTCGCCTCCTCCCTGCTCCACCCTCCCCATGCCCCTGCAAGAACAGAAAACACAGCAGAGCGGAGAAGCAAAAATAGCAAACAAGTTGTAAAGGCTATAAAAAGCCGATTCAAAACATTTGTAGGGGGATTTTTTTTTGGGGGGGAAAAACAGAGAGAAAATCATAGCAGAAAGGGACTTTTTTTTTCGATTAAGAATTTCTTTATAAAAAAGGGACCTTTTTTTTACTTTTTTTCCCCCTTTAATCAAAGAAACAGAAACTTTCGAAGGTCCGAGGACCCTCAAAATCCTGTTGTCTCTCCTCGATCAACAATAGCAGCAACAATTAAGGAAACAAAACGCCTCAAAATTTTTGAGAAAATAAAAGATCTGAACTTCTTAGAGAGATTGGGATTCGAACAAAAAAACAAGTAGTGAAAGAAAGTCAGAAACGGGCTAAGGTTTTAAATTTTTATTTTTCCTCTTGTTTTCCTTTTCAAACAAAGATATCGATACATAAATATTACTTCATTTTTTCAAAATCATGTATATATATATATATATATATAAATATAAAAAAGGGAGAAAAATTTTACTGAAGAGCATTGCAGTGGTCATGTGAAAATGTGGCAGAGGTCAGTCTTGGGCTCATGATTCCTATGCCTGCAGAGAAATTTGAGAAGAAGGAGAAGACTTTTTTTTAAAGGTCGTGGAAAATGAAATTTTTGAAGCTTTTAAACTTATATAGGCCCCGAGCAGCGTCGTTTTGGGGTTTGTATAAACACCCAAACGACGTCGTTTTGCCTCCGACCGATTTTGACCCGACCCAAAGCCTAGGATCGCGTGTTTTTTAAGGAAGGGTTAATTGCACTTTTAGCCCTTACGCTTTTTTATTGTTTTATATCCAAATTTTCCTTATTTTAAATTTCACCCATAATTTGTTTTATTTTCATTTTGGTCCTTATCAAGACGCTGCGTTTAGGATAAGGAATAATTTCCATTTCGGTCCCCCTCCTTTCACGCAGCGTTTGGATAGGCCATTTCCTTTTATTTTATTTCAAATTTACCCCAAGTATTCATTTTGTTCATTTTAGTCATTTCTAATTACTTTGGTTATTTTATTATTAAATTCACTAACCTTATTATTATTATTATTATTATTATTATTATTATTATTATTATTATTATTATTAGTTTTATTACTTCATTATTATTAGTTTTATTACTTTGTTATTATTAGTATTTTATTATCTTTACACATTTTATTTTAATTATAGTTACCATTATTATTTTACATTATAATTGTTAAGTATTATTCTCAACGTTATTTTTTTACTATTTTATTTATCACATTTATTTTACCAGTATTATTATTTTACTTTATTTCTAATATTATTACATTATATTTTGTTTTATGCGTTATTATTATGTTTCTTATTTATTATCGTTATTATTATTATTATTATTAGTGTTGTTATAATTATTGTTATTTTATACTATTCTTGTCCAAAAAAAAACAATCTATGTATTAAATCGTTTAGTATATTATGAACTTTATATCATATAAGTTTTGCTATTTATATAAGTATATATTATCTTTGTTGTTGTTAGTGTATTATTATATAATGTAGGTACTTATTCCCCAATATATATCTTTATTATCATAATATGTTTACCATCATTATATCTTATATATTATATTATTATAGTCGTTATATTATCCTTTTTATATAATGTGTATATTGTTATTATTACCGTATCCCTTGCATGTACACGTTTCATTATTCATTCGTTAAATACTATTATTCGTATTCTCTTTGCTTATTATCTTTTGTTTTCGCATCTTGTGTTGTTAATATTATTACCACCGTACTTTCTACCATCGTTTGCTTCTCACTAATTTTTCTCGATGCATCAATTTTATAACAACGATATTTCGTATTAAAGGTTCGAGAAGATCAAGCCCTAACTTACTGGGCTTCGGTTTTTCTCGTTTAAAGCTAAACAACGGGATATCTCTTTTGAAATTGCAATTTAAATTTTAAAACAAAATACTTAATCTCGGAAATTCGAAATGTCGCGCCCTAACTTACTGGACTCGACATCTAGATACTTCGAGATAAGCTTCTTTTTCCTAAAAATAGAGGCAATCTTAGTATTTGAAATCTCGAGAAATTGAGCCCTAACTTATCGGGTCCGGTTTCTCATTTGACGAATAACGAATATCCTCTTCAAAAGCGAAAATCAAGTTTTAAAAGGCGAGCTTAGTTTGAGTCTAAAGTATTGCGTCCTAACTTCTGGACATGATGCTTTATCTCTTCGATAATAAGAGAGTCTTAACGTCCTTTCAATTCCATCGATTTTGAAAATAAAAGCATTGCATTTTGAACCCTTTCAAAGTTTTCAACAAAAGGACATCAATCAATCGGTTTGGTACCAATTTTGGGCGTGTCGAGGGTGCTAATCCTTCTTCGCGTAATCGACTTCGAACCCGTTTTCTCAAAGTTCGTGGACCAAAAAGCCTTTGTTTTAGTAAATTAAATGTTTTATTAAAAAAGGTGATCCGATCACACCAAATAAAGATCGGTGGCGACTCCTTTCCTTTTCTTTTTCAAAAAATCGAGTCGACCGCGTCGTTCTTTATTTCATCAAAAAATGGTTATGATGACTTGGCGACTCCTTTGGGGAATCGAGGTCGGGCCATAGATTGATTGATTTTGTCCTTTTGATTAAATGGTTTGAAAAATCATGCTTCTTTTAATGCACTTTCAATATTGGTCTTGTAAGTACTTTGACATTGCATTGCATGACCGTTGTGGTCACACCTTTAAGGGGAGCGAAGCTATGCCTTCGTGAGGTTTTCACCTCGCATGGGCTAGTAGACTGCTTTCGGGATACATCCGTACCTATGTCTTCGTGAAGTTTTCACTTCCGCATGGCCATAGGAAAATGTATTCCCCTGAACCGAACTCGGTCCGTATGAGCCTATAATGGGTGAGGATCGAGGAATCTGCTGGTTCGGGTACCTCAAACTTTAGAACTAAATCGCATATAGCAAACCCTAGGAGCCTATCTTAGGTAGAGCTATGTCAAACCTTAGTGGTCACCCAGGTAGGTGTTTGTTCATTTTACTTGCTCTATATTCCATGGTACTAACTTGCTGTGTTTCATTCTTTTTGTGCATATCATTTCATATTTTAAGAGGCATCGATTCACGGTCAGTTTCTGAGTTAGAGAGCTGGTTATGGAAAGCGAATTCCTTGATAAAGTAAAAAACAATGCGGTCGCCCACACATGGTCAGAGCCAAGCCAATTAGAAAGAATGGGCTAAAAGCTAGAATAGCTGAGCTTGGGCGATCTCTACACCACTATCGAAGTCAAGACTCGGAAAGCCAACTGAAGTTAAGCCTGAACAGAATCGAGAAAATGAAAGGTAAGGTTGAAGAGCTAGAATCGACATCACACAGTAATGAGCTCCGGATTGAGCTTCTGGAAACGAGAGAAAGGCGTTGGGAGGTGACTATAACTTTTCTCTCCATCTATAACAATGTTTCTAAGAACATTGGCCATCAGGGAATACGACTAGGTGACTATAACTTTTCTCTCCATCTATAACAATGTTTCTAAGATGTCCTTTTCCTTAACCATAATGGACATCGATCCATCGGTTTAGCAATTTGTTCCCTAACTTCCTCTTAATTCACGCTACCTTTTCTTGGTTTTCTTCTTGGGCATTTCGGTTTATTCCATTTTAGGCAATGGGTTTCCCTCCATGATTCGGTTTTACACAAACACTAACGGTGGCATTCAATGATTCTTACAATTCTAATTTGAAAGAGAAACCCACTTAAAAAGCTCACCAATCACTACTTCGAAATGCATATAATGAATGTATGCGTGCATGGAATAAATGTAGTTAACGGGATGCATGTTACGGAGACAAGTTGAAGCACAAATATTATTACAATAAAAACATGTGGAAAAATCTAAAATAATTTAACAAATTTATTTACAAATTAAACTGATTCTATCGTAGAAATGAATGGGATACAAAAGCTATAAAATAAACAAAAGCTATAAAATAACAAGCCTATTGTAACAACCTTTCATTTTGTGCACTTATTTGTTCGACATGGCTTTACTCGGATGGATTCTTGGTTAATTATAGGTTGTTTGCATTTTATAAAAGCACTCGACTTATCCTTGTTGTCACTAATAAAGTTCTTGATCTTTATCTATTATAGGTTCTGATTTCAATTTGAGGAAATACATTTCCTTTTGTCTACACAAAGGGTTGCTCATAAAGACATAAAGTGTATGTATTCCAAAAATATTTCGATAGTCTACGAAAAAATCTCATAAAAGCGTAATATTTTTTACTCCCATTGAATTAAACGAAATTTGATATAAAATTTATGTTATGTAAAATATAAGTGAATAGTGTATAAAAGGACCTCGCAAACTTTTTACTAATATTTAAACACGAAAATAAATAACACAACAAAATTTTAAATCACATAAAGTCTAGAAATATATAGTAGAAAAAGAAAACATGTACAAAAATATACATGAATGCATGAGAGAGAACTTTTAAAATATTTGTTTACAAAATTGAAGGGATTATATAATTAAACACCGATTCAACTAATCAAATATTTGAACAACTCATAATTAAGTTTAGGCTTCTCAAAAATATTTCTAATGGAGTCGTCAAGCTATCACAATTAATTTTAAATTAAATTAGTTTACACGATAAATTATAACTTTTAAAATACAAATTTTTATTAAAAAGTAAGAGTCATCTCATCACTAATTTTTTTAGTCACGTGCGATTGACTACCTATAAAAGTTGTGATAATATCGCATGACTCATCATGATCTATATTATCTATTATATATATTTAAGAGTTTCATTGAACTGATGTCATTCATCAATTAAGTTTTAATTCAGGTTGTAAAATTATCAAAAATTATTATTTCATAAAGCAACATTTATTATTTTGAAATTACTTTTATCTTTTCATATTTTTATATAAAGCTGGTTGAGGGGGTCGACTCTTTCAAGAAAAGTCTTTGAATCATTGGGCGATTGAGTAGACCCTAAACTATCGAATGTATTATCCCAAGCCCAGGATGGTCCAAGTTTTGTCTTTTGACTCATGAGAGAGCCCAGGGTTCACGAGTGGGAGCACCTCGGTTGGTGGAGAGAGAACATACTTGAATGGCGTGTAGATAATTAATCAAGGAAGATGCGTGCACAGGGGATCGAACTACCAACCAAGGCATGAGTAGCCTTAGTAAGGAGACATGGTACCACTCGACCGTGAACCTTCGAGGCTTTTCGTAGAGTCAAGGGACAAAACTCTGATCATCTAGATTCCAAGACAATACTTTCAATTGTTGAGGACCTAGTTGAATACCTAGTGGATAACTCATCGAAGACTTCTCCCGAAAGAGTTGACCCCCCTCAATAAAACTCTATAATAACACATGCACATTATGAGATTTAACTTAAGACATTATAATTTTCATTATCTTTACTTTACTATTTCAATAAAATTATATTTGATTTTTTTATAAATTTATTACATATTTTTTCTCTCGATGTGCTATAATCTAATTATTATGATAACAATATACACATATATGAATATGTACCATGATGGACACAATTTAAAGTTCAAATGGGCTAAAAAGAGTTTACGTATGAAGACATGATGGACACAATTTAAAGTTCAAATGGGCTAAAAAGAGTTTACGTATGAAGAGTTTACCTAAAAATATTTCAAGTTTTGGTATAAACAAAACTTATTTTAATTTAAAAATAAAATAAAATTTAAATTTCGAGTTAACCAAATTGAGTTATTTAAATTATTTAAGATTTGAGTCAACTTGAATAAGTAATTGAGTTTAATTTGAATCAAGTTCAATTTTACTATTGAATAATTTGAATAATTGAATAATAAATTGGTATAAATAACATTTTGGTCTCTGTCAAGTTTGAAAATGAGCAAATTGGTCTTTCCTCAACAAAAATTACAAAAAAAATTCAAAATAATTTTCAAAATTCAAAATAGTTTTAAAATTCAAAATATTTATAAAAATTCAAAATTTAAATTTTAAAAATTATAAAATTTCAAAAAATTTAAAAAATATATAAAGAAAGTTAAAATTAAAATTTTTCTAGAATAATAATTTTGGGGACTTAAGTTAATAAATGATTCAAGTTTATCATGCTAAATTATTCAAGTTTATAATACTAAAGTATTTATTATTATTATTTTGCTTTGAAAATTTTTTCAAATATATATAGTTGCAAATTTATGTGTTTTAACATGAAACTAGTTATCTTGTAATAAGATTTTAATTTGATATGTTTAATTTTTAAATTTAACTCGAATAATTTCACTCGATTTGACTCGACTCGAATTTCATTTCACTCGACTCGATTCAAAAAAATTAAATTGAGTTAGGATGATAAAATATGACTCGTCAACTTGAAATTTTCACTTGATTCGACTCGATTCGATCGAACACTCACCCTAATTCAACTTGATTTGATTGAACACTCACCCTACTCTTGAATTGGCTACCTACTAGATGTATTCAATGGTCAAGTTAATTGCTCAAGCGCCGAAGGTTTATTCAAAATTTTAGAGGATTTGGAAAAATATTAAGCTCAAAAATGAGCTTCGATAAAAGAATTAAATCAATTTGAAATATGAGTCGAGCTAGGCTCCAACATTAAATGTCTTAGCCTATTTTCAAAATTTGTAATATATTATATTATGTTATTTTTATATAATATATAATTTATAACATAAAAATTAAATCTATAGTGATATATAATGAGTATCTATTTGATGCCTTGATGATGAAAATTTTTAAACAAAGTGAGATTAAGATTTTGTCACATGTCCTATTTTTTATTTTTTATATACAACTTAATGACACATGACAAAATCTTAATCCCTCACGATGTCCCCGCGTCGTTTTTAGCTACGCATAATAATTCGAAAATACAAAATATCAAATTCTATATCAAATCACATTCAATTACAAAGTCACACATATTTTGTAATTTATTCAATTTAGTCCTAAAACCGGACTAACATAATTTTCAATGTAGACCTTTGGATTAAAACATGATTTAACATTTACTCATTAGGGGCCTCCTACTTTTATTTCTATTGAAATTCCATGAAAATTTTTCATTTTATTCAATTTGGCCTCTAATGTACAAATCTATCAATTAAGCTTTACAATTTAGTCCTTTTCTTAAACTAAGCTTAATTCCTATCAATTTCACATTTAAATCTTCAAGAAATCAACAATGGAAACTTTCTAAAACTTTAACAGTTTTACAAATTGATACATAGACTAACTAAATCAAGCTCCCATTACCTCAAATATATAAAAATTACAAGAAAATGAACTAATTTCACTTACCTATATATAGTTGAATGTGAAAAGGAAAAGTTTGAAGTTTTACTAACTGTTGGCTATGGAGGACGGCACAAATGAAAAAATGGTGAACATCCACTAACTTTTCTTGTTTATAGTTTAATTTAGTTAAGCTTTAATTTTAATAATTCTTTATTAATTTAACTAATGAAACTTAACATCATCCACTATCTCCCTGTTAAAAATGGTCTAATAACCACTTTGCCTCTTTCGATCAATTGCTATTTAAGTCTTTAAGCCATTTTCTAATTAAAACTTACGGCGATTGAACTTTTATGATTTAGTCTCTAAGCCACAATTAATTAGTAATTCACCTAAATTACTTACCCAAAACTAAATTCATCAATACACTAGCTCTATAAATATTCTTATTTAATATTACTGATTAGGTTTATGGAAACAAGATCTAGAAATCACATTTTCGATACCACTAAAAATCGGTCATCACATTAACTTTTAATTTCCTTTATTTTCCTTTTTTAAGAATTAATTTTCATTTTTTTTAGCAGGGAAAATTTCAAGGATTTAGAGGGAATTAACTAGGTTTTTTATAGGGAAAAACTTGAGCTTTTACATGAAATTGAGTTACAAGTGAAAAATTTGGGTTTTATTTCAACAGTTTAATAACCTAATTCCATGTACAAACTTAGTTTTTTTTAAATAAATATAATTCTAAAAAAGAAAATGAGTGGCCAAAATGAAAACTTATAAAAGTTGGGTGACTAAAATGAGTATATGTAATAGCAAATTAACGACGAATGACTAAAATGATAAAAGTATGTAAGAATAATGCTTAAATTACAAACCTTTTATTTTCAAAGTGTCCAAAATAGAAACTTATAAAATTGAGTGACCAACTATATAATTTACCTTATATTTAATACATAAATAAAAATAATATAAGGAAAGAAAGAAAAACACAGTAGAAAAACTATAGCATGGTTTCCTGTCCCTGTTGTTACGTACTATGTTTCAAATGGAACCATGTGCGATTCACTATAATTCATTTAACTCGATACTAAAACTTCATAAAATAATATTTAGTCCTTCAATTTAGTAATTATTTTGCTTCAACTTTAATCTTATTTAAGGTCACATTAATTTTGGATCATGACATTTTTTCTTTTAGATGTCTAAACTTAGATTCTATTAAGGTATGATGATACGAGAATTCAACAAATTTTAATAATTTAAAAATTATATTTTTAAATTTTATATAAAATTTTAAGCACTTTCAAATAATAATGTAGCACAATTTCAAAATATTATATAGATATGATCATGGACTGGGTCGAGTCAATGCAAAATTATAAGTTTTTTATTTTAGGCCTTGGCCCGACTTGGAAAATGAGTTTAAAATTCTGCCAAAACCCGATTCCGATTAAAAATGTTAAAGTTGAACCCGATTCGGCCCTTCCGTATTAAATTTTTTTATATAAAAATAAAATTAAAAAATATAATACATGAAATACACTAAAAACATTAAAGTAAATGTTTCCCAACAAATTAAAAATATATTAAAAAAGTCTTTAAATTTAAATAACACTAACATAGTTGCAACTTAACAAATAAATACCTCTAAAATAGTAGCAAATTAACAATAAAACATAAGTTATAAAATATCCAAACAATAATGTGGCGTTATGCCTAGTATTTTTCGGCTTTTCTTCTCCCATTTTAAACTCTATTTTCAGTTTACCACTTAGACTTTGATTAGTGTAGGTTATTTAATATCAATTTACCACTTAAGAAAGTTTAGACTGATTCGAGCCAAAAAAATCCTACCTGAAGCTTAGTCCGTTTAAAAAAGGGTCTTATTTTTTGATTAAGTCTATTTTTCAGACCTATATTTTTACTCAAACTCTCCCACTTTTCGAGTAGATCTTCGGGTCTGGACGAATAACCCGGTCATATTATCACACTTTAAAAAAACCAAAATTTAGAGACTAAATAAAAAAAAATCACCAAATTTTTGGATTAAGGTGTAAAAAAAAAAATTTAAAGACTAAATTAAAAAAATAAGTTTAAAAAACTAAACGTTGATTTATCCAAAATTCAATGTCATTTGTCATTACGAGGGTCATCATCTCCAAGTTGAAGAAAGAAAAACACAAAATCAACCAATTAAAATACTCTGATGTTGCTATTAAAAAAAATACACTAATGTCGGTAAAATAATTGATACGATAAATGAAATATGACTTTCGTTTTAATAATAAAATTTAGATATTAAAGGTGGGAGTGAAATCATTTTAATCCAAATTTTAATATAATATTAGATTTTATTACATTTATAATAATGTGGTTCTTAAAAAGAAAATATTTTATGTTATAATTGAAGTGCTAATAAATTTATATTTTAATATTATTAAATATATCTTTTATTCAGTTTTAATTCTTTTATTTAAAGATATATAAAAATATTAATTATAATTTAAAATAAAAGATATTTTTAAATTTTATAATCGAGTTGGTCACCCAAGTCAAGGGTGATATCAATTTACAAATTCGATAAAATGTTTAAATATAAATATAATTGAGTCGGTGATATGTTAAGGGTGAGATCAATTCATTAAAATGTTTAAATATAAGTTTTAGATTAGATATAAATAGATATTGCGAAAAAAGTATTTTAAAATAGATAAATTAAAATATTTTAAGAATAAAAAGAGGCAAAATACCTAAATATACCCAAAAAAAAATTATTTACTGAAAATGGCCGATTTTTTTAAAATTTACCGAAAAGGGGTCATTTCCCCACAAAATGCGTCCACATCAGCACGTTTTGTGGGGATGCAGCTGGAAAGCGCACCCTTGGAGGAGCGCTTTTGCCACATCAGCACATAGCGTGCTAACGGGGATGCGCTTCGATGATGTGGCGCCTAAGGGCGCGCTTCTGCAGATCCTCATTAAAACGCTACCGACGTGGACGCTTTTTCCCTCTTTCCCGTCGCCTTCCAACTATTTTTAGTGTTAGGGTATGAAATTTTAAGGTTTCTGGGTTAGAGTTTATGATTTTTTAGGCTCGTTAGATTTAGGGTTTTTAGGGTAAATTTAATAGAGTAGATTAGAGTTAATTAGGGTTTAGTAAAAATATATTTAAGGTTTTGGGCAAAATATATTAGCCAAAAAAATTATTTGAATTTTTTTGACAACTGTATCTAGCAAAATAATTTTGAGAAGACGTTTCTGAACAAACAGTGGCCAAAAACGCTTCAAGCAGGATGCTTTCAAGAAAAATCTTGAAAAAGAGCTCTTACGTGGACGCTCTTTTACTATAGTAGTCTCCGGTAAAATAATTTTGAGAAGACGTTTCTGAACAAACAGTGGCCAAAAACGCTTCAAGCAGGATGCACTGTCAGCAAGAGTACTGAAAAGAGCTCTCACGTGGACGCTCTTTTGCTATAGTAGTCTCCGGTAAAATAATTTTGAGAAGACGTTTCTGAACAAACAGTGGCCAAAACGCTTCAAGCAGGATGCCTTTGTCGGAAAAATCTTGAAAAGAGCTCCCACGTGGGCGCTCTTTTGCTCTGATAGTTTCCGTAAAATAATTTTGAGAAGACGTTTCGAACAAACGAAGGCGAACGCTTTCAGTGAGGATGCTGCTTGTCGCAAAATCTTGAAAAGAGCTCCCACGTGGACGCTCTTTTGCTATAGTAGTCTGTGGCAATCCTTAGACTATAAATCAGCCAAATTTCATTCTCATGTTGCATAACAGAAATTGAGACAAAAGAAAAATAGAAACTGAAAATGAGTGAAAGTATTAATGCTGTTATTTACTACGATTGTGAAGTTTATGACACCGAAAATGGTGTTGTTTTTTTATCGGAGAACACAGCGCGACTGAGTTTTAATCGGAACATAGATTTGTTAGAACTTCGCAAAAGAATTAGGCGTAAAATCTTCAGAACAACGCCAATGAAAGTTCAGTCTATTAAGTATAGATTTTGCGCTTCGGTTGATCCGGTGAGATATGAATCATTCGACATCAAAGGTCCTCGGAGCTTTGAGGCAATGGTGGAGACTCATCTTGCCAGGGGATCACCCTATCTTGAGGTATATGTACAATTTTCATCGCCAAGTGATCTTCCTTCGACCTCAACATCTACTTCTATTAGAGGGGAATACACGAACCCAAGCCGACACTCTGTTAGTGGGAGGCAGAATACGAAAGTGCCGTGTTTGGTGGTAGTATGGAAAACATAACCCCTGCACGACACTTGGTTGGTGGATGGGACATGCATTTCCTTCCTTCGACGTCCGATGATAGAAATACGTATTGGGGAACGTCATCAACTTCTAGTGGTTGGAAATCCACATATGATTGGGAACGTTACGAAAGATGTTTAAGGAGGGATAATGTACTCCTCACGACATCCACCGGTAAGAGGCCCTCGTTTGTTGCAGATTATGGTGGATCGGATGATGAGTCAGATGTGGATCCACTTCGAGAGCCCGGGTCCGATGGTGCAGAAGTTGGATTATTTTCTGAACCGGAGCATGTTCCAACAGTACCTGAAGATGTTGAGGACGGTTCAGACGAAGAAGAAGAAGATCTGTTATTCAGGGCGTACTCGCCTCCAGCCCACATGCATAATGTCGATCTATCTCAAGACGATGCATTGGAGTTTCCTGACTACCACACCGGACGCATGATCGTACAACTTCGTCGTTGGATTCGGGTGAATTAGAAGTTAGTAACGAGTTTTCCAACAAGAATACTTTTCTTGCTGTATTGAAATAATACAGCATCAAGAACGAGGTTAACTACAACGTGGTTAAATCTAAGCTCGATAAGTACTAGGCGAAGTGTGCAGTGCAAGACGGTACATGTTCATGAAAAATCATGGCCTCGTTGAGGAAAAGGACAGGCTTGTAGGAGATCAAAAAGTACAAAGGTCCACATACATGTCTTGCCGGTATAGTATCACTATGTGTTCAATGTTTTTGAATAATACTAATATCACGTAATGTTGCAATATTTAATGTTCTTCATTGACAGGTGTTACACAAGATCATCCGAAGATGGATTCAGAGATGTTGGCTGACTTAATAATACCGACGGTGACGGCCGATCCCAATACTACAGTGCCAACCTTAATTGGCAATATTCGTAGCCAATTGGGGTACACGCCCTATTACAGGAAGGCTTGGATAGCCAAGCAGAAGAAGTTGGAAAAGTTGCATGGCCGGTGGGACGTTTCATATAATGAAGCGTAGCAGTGGTGTCAGGTGCTGGAGAGATATGTCCCAGGCAGTATAACAGACCTTAAAACGGAACCGACGTACTATAACGATCGTTTGGTCTGTGGATGCGCAGTGTTCAAGTGTCTTTTCTGGACATTTAAGCAATGTCGAGATGCATTTATATACTGCAAGCCATTGGTACAAATTGACGGTACCTTTATGTATGGTAGATATACGCATCGGCTATTGCTAGTTGTGGCATAGGACGGCAGTGGAAGAATCCTACCGATTACGTTCGCAATAACACCGGGACAGTCAGCTGATGATTGAGATTTCTTCCTATCTAGGTTAAAGAGGCATGCCTGCCCCCAACCTGATATATGCGATATATCAGATCGGGGCCCTGGAATACTAGCCGCAACAGAGCGCTAAGGAAGCCTGTGGCATCGTACACATCATCGATATTGCCTAAGGCATGTTGCATCCAACTACTACGGGCAACATCGATCTAAAAGTCAGCGACGGCAAGTGACCAATATGGGTATGTAATATCTATTAATATAATTTTGTTTGTAATATTCAATTTATTCTCAATTGAAGAGTAGTATGTAATATTCGCTATCAACATATATTGGTAGGGTACGAGATCAATAAGGACCGTTTTCAGGAGATGTTGGCGAGTTTGCAAGCAGATAACGAAGAAGGCGCAAACTACCTGTACAATATTCCTTTCGAACAGTGGATACAATCATACGACGGCGGCCTACGATATGGTCATATGACCTCAATCCTGGCAGAATGCATAAATTCTGTTCTAATAAAAGGAACGCGTCATCTGCCGATAACATTGGTTGTACGAGAGACATATTTTCGTTTAGCGGCACTATTTTTGAAGCGAGCAACGAGTTATAAAGGCCAAATGCAAGGAGGCCATGTGTGGAGCGCGAAGGTCTTGCGAGAAATTAACAGGGGGAAGGCACGGGCCAACACCATGCACACACAGTGTGTCACGATCGCGACAACCTATGGTTTCGTGTGGCGAGCTTGACCGATGATCAACCAAGGTATTGTTGGCGGGCGTGTGTGTACACTTGAGAAATAGGATCTGGGGTATGGGATATTTGATGCACTTTGTTACCCATGCGCTCATGTACTTGCGGCTTGTCAGAATCTCCGTCTTGATCCCATGAGCTATGTTGACGAAGTGTATAAATTAAAAACATGTACAACGTGTGGAGACACGTATTCCCACGATCCAGATGAGCGTAAGTGGCCGTCGGTATCGCTTGCACCGTATAAGCTATTGCCGGATAGACAATTGAGGCGCAAACCAAAAGGTCGACCTTGCTCGAGTAGAATACGCAACAATATGGATATCTGAGAAACGAGCAACCAACGTAGGTTGTGCGGATGGTGTAGGAACCCTGGCCATACATCTCGCTCGTGTCCAAATCGGAATAGTTGATGATCTTCTTAACTTTTTTGTCTCTTGGTGTCTATGTAAATTGATTTATTTGTTGATGAAAAGCGGTGAACTTTTGTAGAATGACTAATTTGAAAAAAAACTTTTAAGTTACAATAAAATTACAAATATTTGACTTTTATTTTTAAAATTAAATTTCAATAAAAATTAAACAAATTTCTATTTTATTAAAGATATTAAAATTAAATTACAAAAAATAAAAATAACTTTTTAATTTATTAAATATATTTAAACTAAATTACAAAAAATAAAAAATAAAAACAACTATTTAATTTATTAAATATATTAAAACTAAATTACAAAAAATAAAAATAAAAACTTTTTATTTTATTAAATATATTAAAACTAAATTAAAAAATAAAAAACAAATTTTTATTTTATTAAATATATTAAAACTAAATTAAAAAATAAAAAACAACTTTTTATTTAATTAAATATATTAAAACTAAATTACAAAAATAAAAAATAAAAAAACAACTTCTTATTTTATTATATTACATATATTAAAATTAAATTATAATAAAAATTAAACAATTTCTATTTTATTAAAGATATTAAAGTTAAATTACAATAAAAAATAATCAACTTCTATTTTATTAAATTACATGACTCGCTAAATGGTTCCACCTAATTAAATAAACTTTTAGCATGCAATTATACTATAAATCTACGAAATAATTGTAAAATATAATATTAAATTTACCTCGTTATCAGTGGGAATGAATATGGCTGGTCGAGTCGAGGACGTAAAAATGGAAATCGAAACCATGCCCATGGCTGCAGAGAGTGATAGGCAACCTCCAATTTTGGCTTTACTTTCGCGTCGCCTCAAGACATCTCCGTACAACCTCGATAGCATGGCGGACCCCAACTCAATTCACCGTTGCTCTGAAATCAACAAGTTTGAGAGCCATCTCGGTGGACGAGGTTTCTAGAGAGGTTCGACATCGATAGCCTCCAATTATCTCGAAGAATGTATGCCCGAGCATACCGTATTCTTTCTACTTGATCGAACCCTTGTTCGGCTCCGAGAATACGTCTCGTAACCAGGCCATATCGATCCGAGCTCCTTGAATTCTATCCGGAATGGCACCCGAAGCTCATAGCATACGGCCATCCAATCGATAGATGTTGCGGACCGGTGACTACCGACTGCCCATCCCGGTAATCCCAACCTGAATCACATCTTCTAGAGTGATGGTACACTCTCGCATGGCGAGATGGAAAGTGTCGTCTCGGGTCTCCACCTCTCTATCAACGCGCTCATCAAAGGCGGCTCCAACTTGAACCCCCGGCCTATCGTGACCACGTGCTAAAAACTCGCATCCCGCAGGTAAGTCTCGATCAACGGCGATGGGGGACCATGCATGTTGCGAATATAACATTCCAACACCCGATCTGCAGACTATTTAAAAAATTATATAATTAAAAATTAATTAAAATTGCATAATTGAAAAAAAATTAAATAATATTGAACAATTAAAATTAAAACTTACCATTTGCATTTGCTCGACGGAGATGTGCTTGTTGTCTAGGCGACGTAATTCCCTACCATTGTAATCCGATAAAAATTTTAAAATTTTCCAAAAAATATATTAAAAAATTATAAAGGGCTTTTAAGTAAATAGTAATGACTATTTAGAAATTTGAGCGTAAATTTCAAGGACTTTGAGAGAAAATTGAGAGAAAATTGAGAGAATATTGAGAAAGGATTGAAGTGTGAAAGAAATAAAGGGTTGGGGGTTTTATACTTTTTTTAACCGTTAGGCCCTAACGGTCAAAAAATTGCCCGTTGATTTGTTGGTTGGAGGGCTAAAGCGCGTCTTGATGGCGCTTTAGCTCTCATCCCCAAAAGCTACTGACGTGGATGCATTTTTGGGGAAGCGGTACTTTCCGTAAATACTCTTCAAGCGGCACATTTCGTAATTTTTTTATTTTTAGTATATATGGGATATTTACCCTAAAAGAGGAAAAAAAATGGATGGTTTTATTGATTTCCGTCAAGTCTTGATAGAAGGAGGGTTGGGGGCTTCTTATCCTTTTCCAGCTTCATTATTGCCGTCCAAATTAAGTGTTTTCCTTAAAATCTCGTTGGGCCAACAAGCAATTGTGATTGTTAGAGTAGAAAATTGCGTGTTCAAAAGTTCACATAAAATACACTTTCCCAACAAAAGTAAGTTCCGTTGGGTAGACAAACACTTTCCTACAATAGGTAAATAAGACAATCGCAAATACGTTGGAATTAATACTAAGGACCAAACCATAAATAAACCTAAATAATATGAAATAAAAGTTTACCGAAAACAAAATCCACATGGATTAGGATTTCAATATCTTAAGCAAAGATGGTTTGGGCCTTTCGGCCTCCTTACTCCTTTGCTATGTTTTAAAAAACATTAAAATTGATATTGAATTTACATAATTTTAAAGGAATAAATGTTAATCTTAAAAACACCAATATTGATGTTTGATCCTCAAATATATATAAAAAACAAACTGTTGGTATAGCAGTAAAGAAACTTATGATGCTTTGGTTGATACTAAATTAAAGTTTGAATCTACTTTTTTTTTCTTTAAAATAAGAATATTAATTTCCATGCTTATAGCAATCGGTTCGAGTCCGGGTGACGCCATTTTTATCTTCTTCTTTTCTTCCTTTTGAAAATTACAAATTAAAATAATATCGCCGTTGTTGGGATCGAACCGGTCACCAGCGTGTGGTGGGAATACTTACCACTATACTACAACGACCCGTTGTTAATTTGTAACAAATATTTTTTAAAGAAATCTTGAATATTATTACCTTTCAAGGAACAAAAATAAGTTGGCTGTTTTTTTCCCTATTTTGAAAGGTATAATAAAAATTAAAAACGCCGTTGCCGGGGATCGAACCCGGGTCACCCGCGTGACAGGCAGGAACACTTACCACTATGCTACAACGACCTCGTTGATTGTAAAAGAAATATAAATATACATAACTTTATTACATTTGAAGAAACAAAAATAAGTTTTCTGGTTTCATGGAAATTGACTTCTGTTCTCAAGTGTTATTAAGCTTTAACTAATGTGCAGATATCGGTGATGGATATTTGGTTGGCTAAGTTCATTTTAATTGGTTGTTAATAGAGCAATTTCGTACTGTGATCTTTATAACCATATTACAGTCATTTGCTTAACTAAACCTTTTACATCAATTCTTTGTTTAGTTTTGTTCTTTCTTATTATGTCTATGAAATTCATTTCAGGAACAGGAAAAAAGTACAGTGGTGGGACTCAGACCCTTTGAAGAGTCTTCATGCTTCCCTTTGTTTACTCTGCATCTGATACAATTTTATCAGAAACAAGAAAGGCAACACTTGAAATTGAAAAAAAAAAAAAAAAAAAAAAACTAGTAAATAAAAGAAACAATGATTTTCTTAGAAAGACCGACAAAAATTTCTTAAAACTTTATTTCTCCATCATGCCATCCCCATCCAACTATCCGCTATTGATGAGTGCTTGAACTTTTCTCTTCAAAAGCGTGCAATTCTCCGTGGAATGACCCTGAGTCTCATCATGGTAATCATAATATGCATTATCATCATACCAGCTCAGTTACGGAGGGTGAAGGGCTCTACTAGAACTTTTTCAAGGAGTTACTTCTCAAGACGCTAGAGTAGTAATTTAGAGTAAAAGACAGAGAGTGGTTCAAATTGTTCTCTTCTTCGAGTATTCTTTGATTGTCTTTGACTTGCAGTAGACTGATTGACAGGTAGAGGTGCATGTACCAAAAATGGTGGGGTAGGGGTAAACAGCTTTGATGATGAGCTACTGAGTGATGATATTGTGCAACTATTAGGCACGAATATGCCCCATGAAAAGAATTGTTCCTGGGAGGGTAAAATGAGAATACAATTCACTACTTCCTATCATTGCTTGGAAATCTTCTTCTCGTTCTTTGGATCCCTCAACTGGATGTTTTATCTTCTTCGAGTTTCTCAACCTTTTATAGTATTTTCAATCATTTCCCTCCTGATAGTACTGTCATTAAAGTTTCTTGTGGCACTACCATCAATTTTATCGTAGTACGAGGGTTGCAATGAACTCACAAATGACATAGTAGTCTCTCTCTGTGTCAGTAGTGGTTGCATTTGTGGCGTCGTGTCTTTCCATCTTTGAGAATACTGTCTTAAGCTTTCATAAGTTTCTTTCCCATGCTCTGCAAGACTAAATGATTCGGAACCATGTAAGACACATGTTTATATTGATCCAAAAATGACTTTGCCAAATCCATCCATAATCTTATCATGTTCCAACTTAACTAAATAAACCAACTTGCAGCAAGTAGAGGTGCATGTGCCACAAAAGGTTGGGCATGAATAAGGCCTTGATGATTAGTTGCTAAGTGATGATATTGTAGGACTATCAGACATGGGTTGTCCCATGGAAATCATTGTCCTTGGGAGGGTAAAACAAGGGGTACATGAGAACACAATTCACTACTTCCTATCATTGCTTGGAAATCTTATTCTCTTGCTTCGGATCCCTTGACTCCCTTAATGATTGATGCTTTATATTCTTTGACTTTCCCACTCTTTTATAGTATTTTTCAACCATTTTCCTTGAGAATACGATATCTTTAAAGTTCCTCGTGGCTCTACCGACAACTTTATCGTAGTACGGGTTGCAAAGTACTCACAAAAGACATTGTAGTCTCTCTCTTTGTTGGTGGTGGTTGCACTTGTGCTGATGTGTCTCTCCATCTTTGAGAATATTGTGCAAGCTTTCATAAGCTTCTTACGCAATGCTTTACGAATAAATAATTTGAACCATATAGGACATATGTTTATATTAATCCGTAAAAGCTTTAGCCAAATCCTTTCTTGACCTTATCTTATTCCAAGTTAACTAATTATACCACCTTGCAAGCATATCCAATGAGACCATCTTAAAATAATGCATCAAGAGTATGTCATCATTCACGTGCCTAGTCTTTTTTATAGAACATTTTAATTTGGGCGAAGGGCAATTGGTCCCGTCATACTCACAAAATTGTGAGTTTTGAATTTCAGCAAAACAATCAAATCAAATACAAAGCTTAGTGGAATTCTCTTGCATCTATTCCACTAAGCTCTTCCATGCTTTTAATCGACCGCAAATAACTGATACTTGTCTTGGGCTTCTAGTGATTCAAGTAGTGCAGCATTACTGCTTCTCAACTCTTTCTATTTGGTGGGTTCAACCATGTTCGACATAATTGGGTCGATTAAGGTAAACCTTATCATCCTTGGATCCTGATGTGTTGCTCTTGTTGGATTAATATAGATAAATGGTACCCTGTTAGTTGGTGGAACTAGTTGGGGGTGCATTTCATAAGAACATTGGCCATCAGGGAATACGACTAGGTGACTATAACTTTTCTCTCCATCTATAACAATGTTTCTAAGATGTCCTTTTCCTTAACCATAACAGACATCAGATCCATCAGTTTAGCAATTTGTTCCCTAACTTCCTCTTAATTCACGCTACCTTTTCTTGGTTTTCTTCTTGGGCATCTCTGGTTTATTCCATTTTAGGCAATGGGTTTCCCTCCATGATTCTGGTTTTACACAAACACTAACGGTGGCATTCAATGATTCTTACAATTCTAATTTGAAAGAGAAACCCACTTAAAAAGCTCAGCCAATCACTACTTCTGAAATGCATATAATGAATGTATGCGTGCATGGAATAAATGTGGTTAACAGGATGCATGTTACAGAGACAAGTTGAAGCACAAATATTATTACAATAAAAACATGTGGAAAAATCTAAAATAATTTAACAAATTTATTTACAAATTAAACTGATTCTATAGTAGAAATGAATGGGATACAAAAGCTATAAAATAACAAGCCTATTGTAACAACCTTTCATTTTGTGCACTTATTTGTTCGACATGGCTTTACTCGGATGGATTCTTCGGTTAATTATAGGTTGTTTGCATTTTATAAAAGCACTCGACTTATCCTTGTTGTCACTAATAAAGTTCTTCGATCTTTATCTGTTATAGGTTTACGATTTCAATTTGAGGAAATACATTTCCTTTTGTCTACACAAAGGGTTGCTCATAAAGACATAAAGTGTATGTATTCCAAAAATATTTCGATAGTCTACACGAAAAAATCTCATAAAAGCGTAATATTTTTTTACTCCCATTGAATTAAACGAAACTTGATATAAAATTTATGTTATGTAAAATATAAGTGAATAGTGTATAAAAAGGACCTCGCAAACTTTTTACTAATATTTAAACCCGAAAATAAATAACACAACAAAAATTTTAAATCACATAAAGTCTAGAAATATATAGTAGAAAAAGAAAACATGTACAAAAATATACATGAATGCATGAGAGAGAACTTTTAAAATATTTGTTTACAAAATTGAAGGGATTATATAATTAAACACTGATTCAACTAATCAAATATTTGAACAACTCATAATTAAGTTTAGGCTTCTCAAAAATATTTCTAATGGAGTCGTCAAGCTATCACAATTAATTTTAAATTAAATGAGTCTACACGATAAATTATAACTTTTAAAATACAAATTTTTATTAAAAAGTAAGAGTCATCTCATCACTAATTTTTTTAGTGACGTGCGATTGACTACCTATAAAAGTTGTGATAATATCTGCATGCAGCTCATCATGATCTATATTATCTATTATATATATTTAAGAGTTTCATTGAACTGATGTCATTCATCAATTAAGTTTTAATTAGGTTGTAAAATTATCAAAAATTATTATTTCATAAAGCAACATTTATTATTTTGAAATTACTTTTATCTTTTCATATTTTTATAAAAGCGGTTGAGGGGGGTCGACTCTTTCAAGAAAAGTCTTTGAATCTGTCGGGCAGTTGAGTAGACCCTAAACTATCGAATGTATTATCCCAAGCCCAGCATGGTTTAAGTTTTGTCTTTTGACTCCGCAGAGAGCCCCAAGGGTTCACAGAGTGGGAGCACCTCAGTTGGTGGAGAGAGAACATACTTGAATGGCGTGTAGATAATTAATCAAGGAAGATGCGTGCACAGGGGATCGAACTACCAACCAAGGCATGAGTAGCCTTAGTAAGGAGACATGGTACCACTCGACCATGAACCTTCGAGGCTCTTCGTAGAGTCAAGGGACAAAACTCTGATCATCTAGATTCCAAGACAATACTTTCAATTGTTGAGGACCTAGTTGAATACCTAGTGGATAACTCATGAAGACTTCTCCCAAAGAGTTGACCCCCTCAATAAAACTCTATAATAACACATGCACATTATGAGATTTGACTTAAGACATTATAATTTTCATTATCTTTACTTTACTATTTCAATAAAAATTATATTTGATTTTTTATAAATTTATTACATATTTTTTCTCTCGATGTGCTATAATCTAATTATTATGATAACAATATACACACATATGAATATGTACCATGATGGACACAATTTAAAGTTCAAATGGGCTAAAAAGAGTTTACGTATGAAGAGTTTACGAAAATATTTCAAGTTTTGGTATAAACAAAACTTATTTTAATTTAAAAAATAAAATAAAATTTAAATTTCGAGTTAACCAAATTGAGTTATTTAAATTATTTAAGATTTGAGTCAACTTGAATAAGTAATTGAGTTTCAATTTGAATCAAGTTCAATTTTACTATTGAATAATTTGAATAATTGAATAATAAATTGGTATAAATAACATTTTGGTCTCATCAAGTTTGAAAATGAGCAAATTGGTCTTTCCTCAACAAAATTACAAAATTCAAAATAATTTTCAAAAATTCAAAATAGTTTTTAAAATTCAAAATATTTATAAAAATTAAAATTTAAATTTTAAAAATTATAAAATTTCAAAAAATTTAAAAATATATAAAGAAAGTTAAAATTAAAATTTTTCTAGAATAATAATTTTGGGGACTTAAGTTAATAAATGATTCAAGTTTATCATGCTAAATTATTCAAGTTTATAATACTAAAGTATTTATTATTATTATTTTGCTTTGAAAATTTTTCAAATATATATAGTTGCAAATTTATGTGTTCTAACATGAAACTAGTTATCTTTGTAACAAGATTTTAATTTGATATGTTTAATTTTTAAATTTAACTCGAATAATTTCACTCGGTTTGACTTGACTCAATTTCATTTCACTCGACTCGATTCAAAAAAATTAAATTGAGTTAGGATGATAAAATATGACTCGTCAACTTGAAATTTTCACTTGATTCGACTCGATTCGATCGAACACTCACCCTAATTCAACTTGATTTGATTGAACACTCACCCTACTCTTGAATTGGCTAGCTACTAGATGTATTCAATGGTCAAGTTAATTGCTCAAACGCTGAAGGTTTATTCAAAATTTTAGAGGATTTGGAAAAAATATTAAGCTCGAAAAATGAGCTTGATAAAAGAATTAAATCAGTTTGAAATATGAGTCGAGCTAGGCTCCAACCTTAAATGTCTTAGCCTATTTTCAAAATTTGTAATATATTATATTATGTTATTTTTATATAATACATAATTTATAACGCATAAAAATTAAATCTATAGTAATATATAATGAGTATCTATTTGATGCAATGATGATGAAAATTTTAAACACAAGTGAGATTAAGATTTTGTCACATGTCCTATTTTTTATTTTTATATACAACTTAATGACACATGACAAAATCTTAATCCTCATGATGTCCCGCGTCATTTTAGCTACGAATAATAATCCGAAAATACAAAATATCAAATTCTATATCAAATCACATTCAATTACAAAGTCACACATATTTTTTAATTTATTCAATTTAGTCCCTAAAACCGGACTAGCATAATTTTCAATGTAGACCTTTGGATTAAAACCCGATTTAACATTTACTCATTAGTGGCCTCCTACTTTTTATTTCTATTGAAATTCCATGAAAAATTTTATTTTATTCAATTTGGCCCTAATGTACAAATCTATCAATTAAGCTTTACAATTTAGTCCTTTTCTTAAACTAAGCTTAATTCCTATCAATTTCACATTTAAATCTTCAAGAAATCAACAATGGAAACTTTCTAAAACTTTAACAATTTTACAAATTGATACATAGACTAACTAAATCAAGCTCCCATTACCTCAAATATATAAAAATTGCAAGAAAATGAATAGTTGAATGTGATAAGGAAAAGTTTGAAGCTTTACTAATTGTTGGCTATGGAGGACGGCACAAATGAAAAAATGGTGAACATCCACTAACTTTTCTTGCTTATAGTTTAATTTAGTTAAGCTTTAATTTTAATAATTCTTTATTAATTTAACTAATGAAACTTAACATCATCCACTATCTCCCTGTTAAAAATGGTCTAATAACCACTTTGCCTCTTTCGATCAATTGCTATTTAAGTCTTTAAACCATTTTCTAATTAAAACTTACGGCGATTGAACTTTTATGATTTAGTCTCTAAGCCACGATTAATTAGTAATTCACTAAATTACTTACCCAAAACTAAATTCATCAATACACTAGCTCTATAAATATTCTTATTTAATATTTTGATTCGGTTTATGGAAACGAGATCTAGAAATCACATTTTTCGATACCACTAAAAACCAGGTCATTACATTAACTTTTTAATTTCCTTTATTTTCCTTTTTTTAAGAATTAATTTTCATTTTTTTAGTAGGGAAAATTTCAAGGATTTAGAGGGAATTAACTAGGTTTTTTATAGGGAAAAACTTGAGCTTTTACATGAAATTGAGTTACAAGTGAAAAATTTGGGTTTTATTTCAACAGTTTAATAACCTAATTCCATGTACAAACTTAGTTTTTTTAAATAAATATAATTCTAAAAAGAAAATGAGTGGCCAAAATGAAAACTTATAAAAGTTGGGTGACTAAAATGAGTATATGTAATAGCAAATTAACGACGAATGACTAAAATGATAAAAGTATGTAAGAATAATGCTTAAATTACAAACCTTTTATTTTCAAATGTCCAAAATAGAAACTTATAAAATTGAGTGACCAATCAGTATAATTTACCTTATATTCAATACATAAATTAAAATAATATAAGGAAAGAAAGAAAAACACAGTAGAAAAACTATAGCATGGTTTCCTACCCCTGTTGTTACGTACTATGTTTCACATGGAACCATGTGCGATTCACTATAATTCATTTAACTCGATGTACAGACCCACTTCACCCGGCCCGTTTTACAACCCAAATTACCCAAACACGGGGCCCATTAAGTCCCTGAACCAAATAAACCCAATTAAGCCCAAACCTAAAGGCCCACTACAACACTAATACTCAAACTAGGGTATCGGAAAAGCTGAAACCCTAGCCTCTGCGCCACTTGCTCTGCAGCACATCCCATCCACAGCCACTTGCCCGTCGCCTCCTCCACCTGCTCCACCCGCTCCCCATGCCCTGCAAGAACGAGAAAACACGCAACAGAGCAGAGAAGCAAAAAACAGCAAACAAGTTGTAAAGGCTATAAAAAGCCGATTCAAAACATTTGTAGGGGGATTTTTTTTGGGGGGGAAAACAGAGAGAAAATCATAGCAGAAAGGGACTTTTTTTTTCGATTAAGAATTTCTTTATAAAAAGGACCTTTTTTACTTTTTCCCTTTAATCAAAGAAAGCAGAAACTTTCAAGGTCCGGGACCTCAAAATCTGTTGTCTCTCCTCGATCAACAATAGCAACAACAATTAAGGAAACAAAACGCCTCAAAATTTTTGAGAAAATAAAAGATCCGAACTTCTTAGAGATTGGGATTGAACAAAAAACAAGTAGTGAAAGAAAGTCGAAGCAGGCTAAGGTTTTAAATTTTATTTTTCCTCTTGTTTTCCTTTTCAAACGATATCGATACATAAATATTACTTCATTTTTTTCAAAATCATGTATATATATATATATATATATATAAATATAAAAAGGAGAAAAATTTTACAGGCAGGCCTTGCAGTGTGCGGCGAGTGAATGGCAGAGGTCAGGTCTTTGGGCTCTGCTTGATTCCTATGCCTGCAGATTTGAGAGAAGAAGAAGACTTTTTTTTAAAGGTCATGGAAAATGAAATTTTTTGAAGCTTTTAAACTTATATAGGCCCCAAGCAGCGTCGTTTTGGGTTGGCCTTAAACACCCAAAACGACGTCGTTTTGCCTCAAACCGATTTTGACCCGACCCAAAGCCTAGGATCCGCGTGTTTTTTTAAGGAAGGGTTAATTGCACTTTTAGCCCTTCCGCTTTTTTTATTGTTTTATATCCAAATTTTCCTTATTTTTAAATTTCACCCATAATTTGTTTTATTTTCATTTTGGTCCTTGTCAAGACGCTGCGTTTAGGATAAGGGAATAATTTCCATTTCGGTCCCCCCTCCTTTCACGCGCGTTTCAGATAGGCCATTTCCTTTTTATTTTATTTCAAATTTACCCCAAGTATTCTATTTTGTTCATTTTTAGTCATTTCTAATTACTTTGGTTATTTTATTATTAAATTCACTAACCTTATTATTATTATTATTATTATTATTATTATTATTATTATTATTATTAGTTTTATTACTTCATTATTATTAGTTTTATTACTTTGTTATTATTAGTATTTTATTATCTTTACATTAGTATTTTATTATCTTTACACATTTTATTTTAATTATAGTTACCATTATTATTTTACATTATAATTGTTAAGTATTATTCTCAACGTTATTTTTTTACTATTTTATTTATCACATTTATTTTTACCAATATTATTATTTTACTTTATTTCTAATATTATTACATTATATTTTGTTTTATGCGTTATTATTATGTTTCTTATTTATTATCGTTATTATTATTATTATTATTAGTGTTGTTATAATTATTGTTATTTTATACTATTCTTGTCAAAAAAAAACAATCTATGTATTAAATCGTTTAGTATATTATGAACTTTATATCACATAAGTTTTGCTATTTATATAAGTATATATTATAATTGTTGTTGTTAGTGTATTATTATATAATGTAGGTACTTATTCCCCAATATATAATCATTATCATAATATGTTTACCATCATTATATCTTATATATTATATTATTATAGTCGTTATATTATCCTTTTTATATAATGTGTATATTGTTATTATTACCGTATCCCTTGCATGTACACGTTTCATTATTCATTCGTTAAATACTATTATTCGTATTCTCTTTGCTTATTATCTTTTGTTTCGCATCTTGTGTTGTTAATATTATTACCACCGTACTTTCTACCATCGTTTGCTTCTCACTAATTTTTCTCGATGCATCAATTTTATAACAACGATATTTCGTATTAAAGGTTCGAGAAGATCAAGCCCTAACTTACTGGGCTTCGGTTTTTCTCGTTTAAAGCTAAACAACGGGATATCTCTTTTGAAATTGCAATTTAAATTTTAAAACAAAATACTTAATCTCAGAAATTCAAAATGTCGCGCCCTAACTTATTGGACTCGACATCTAGATACTTCGAGATAAGCTTTTTTCCTAAAAATAGAGGCAATCTTCAGTATTTGAAATCTCGAGAAATTGAGCCCTAACTTACTGGGTCCCGATTTCTCATTTGACGAATAACGGAATATCCTCTTCAAAAACGAAAATCAAGTTTTAAAAGACGAGCTTAGTTTGGAGTCTAAAGTATTGCGTCTAACTTCTTGGACATGATGCTTTATCTCTTCGATAATAAGAGAGTCTTAACGTCCTTTCAATTCCATCGATTTTGAAAATAAAAGCATTGCATTTTGAACCCTTTCAAAGTTTTCAACAAAAAGGACATCAATCAATCAGTTTGGTACCAATTTTGGGCGTGTCGAGGGTGCTAATCCTTCCTCGCACGTAATCGACTTTCGAACCCGTTTTCTCAAAGTTCGTGGACCAAAAAGCACTGTTTTAGTAAATTAAATGTTTTATTAAAAAAGGTGATCCGATCACACCAAATAAAGATCGGTGGCGACTCCTTTCCTTTTCTTTTTCAAAAAATCGAGTCGACCGCGTCGTTTACTGTTTCATCAAAAAATGGTTACGACAGCTTGGCGACTCCACTGGGGAATCGAGGGTCAGGCCATAGATTGATTGATTTTTGTCCTTTTGATTAAATGGTTTCGAAAAATCATGCTTCTTTTAATGCACTTTCAATATTGGTCTTGTAAGTACTTTGACATTGCATTGCATGACCGTTGTGGTCACACCTTTAAGGGGGAGTGAGAAGCTATGCCTTCGTGAGGTTTTCACCTCCGCATGGGCTAGTAGACTGCTTTCGGGATACATCCGTACCTATGTCTTCGTGAAGTTTTCACTTCCGCATGGCCATAGGAAAATGTATTCCCCTGAACCGAACTCGGTCCGTATGAGCCTATAATGGGTGAGGATCGAGGAATCTGCTGGTTCGGGCACCTCAAACTTTAGAACTAAATCGCATATAGCAAACCCTAGGAGCCTATCTTAGGTAGAGCTATGTCAAACCTTAGTGGTCACCCGGTAGGTGTTTGTTCATTTTACTTGCTCTATATTCCATGGTACTAACTTGTTTGTGTTTCATTCTTTTGTGCATATCATTTCATATTTTAAGAGGCATCGATTCACGGTCGGTTTAGAGTTAGAGAGCTGGTTATGGAAAGCGAATTCCTTGATAAAGTAAAAACAATGCGGTAGCCCACACATGGTCGAGCCAAGCCAATTAGAAAGAATGGGCTAAAAGCTAGAATAGCTGAGCTTGGGCGATCTCTACACCACTATCGAAGTCAAGACTCGGAAAGCCAACTGAAGTTAAGCCTGAACAGAATCGAGAAAATGAAAGGTAAGGTTGAAGAGCTAGAATCGACATCACACAGTAATGAGCTCCGGATTGAGCTTCTGGAAACGAGAGAAAGGCGTTGGGAGGAGGAGCTTCGCCGTTCTTGCAAGCAAGTTGGAAGTCTTGACTACCTCATGGGTGAAGCAATAATCCAGATTCGAGAGGTAGCTAATTACCTATAGACTTTGACTGCAGAAGTGACATATTGAGCATGAGATACGAGCTACCGCCGGGTCATGATCAAGAGCTAACCTCCCTGCTTGGAAGAATCAAAACCTTAGGTCTTAGGGCGAAAGCATATTTGTAACCTGCTTTATGTAAAAGGGTTTTGCCTTCTAATAAAGTTTTCTAAAATGAAGTTGATCAGAATCGATGTCTTCTTCCTGCATCCATGCATTTGCATTGCATCACATCATATGCATTTAAGTCCATAGAGAGAGCCTAATTAGTTAAAATTAATACAGAGAGAGAAAAGAAAAATCTAGAAATTGAGAACCATTACAGTACACGTGCCAAGACAAAGAAAATGGATCAAAGATTTGAACAATTTCGAAGGAAATGCATGAACAGATCGAGGAGCAAATGATGAAACTCAAGAAGAAATGAAGGACCAAATCTTGGAGGCTCGGAGAAACATGATAGCACAGATGGCCCAAACGTTGAGTGGGGAAATGGACAAAGTTAAAGGTCCCATGGCAATTACAGGGGAAGAAAGCGAAGGCATTCCTTTGGGTTTTACCCCACCACATGAGCCAACACGACTGAAGAGTATCCCCAAAGGCCATCTGTCACAATTAGGCCTCAAGCTGGGTAAGGTGATACTAGGCGCCTACGAACTTTCAAACTAGCTCGGTACTAACCCGGAGATAGTCCAATTAACCGGTGGTCCTTGTGAAATGGCAAAAATAGACCAAGCAAGAATCGACGCCAAGGCAACTTGAGGACCGTTGCAAGTGGTTAGAAGAAGTTTAAAGAAATAGAGGCTAGCGACTACGAATCACGGGATAGACGCTAAGGACTTAAGTTTGGTCCCGGACTTGGTACTTCCGCCAAAGTTCAAAATGCCTGAATTTGAAAAATACAGTGGGACTTGCTGTCCGTAGGCCCATATCACTATGTTCTGTAGACGAATGGCTAGCTACGTGCATAATGATCAACTCTTAATCCACTGTTTCCAAGAAAGTTTAGTGGGCACAGCTGCTAAATGGTATAACCAGCTTAGTCGGGCCAACATTAGTTCCTGGAGAGATCTGGCTCGGGCATTTCTAAAGTATTTCAGCCATGTTACGGACATGGCACCGGATAGAATTACTTTGCAAAGCATGAAAAAAAGACAAAATGAGAGTTTCAGACAATACGCGCAAAGGTGGAGGGAGGTTGCCATGCAGGTCCAACCACCCCTTTTAGAAAAAGAAACTACCATGCTCTTCATCAACACCCTGAAGTCTCCTTTCATAACCCATATGATAGGGAGTACCACTAAGAGCTTTGCCGACATGATAATGGCAGGGGAAATGATCGAACATGCAATCAGATGCAGCAAGATTGAAGCAGGGGAAACCACTAGAAGGCTTGCTCCTAGAAAAAAGGATGATGAGGTGAATAATATAAACATGGGGAACCAAAGTTAATTACTATTAATCAGCCAAAAACGGTGACTACTGAGTATCAAGATTCATCAAGGAAAGAATCTCGCACAAGGAAAAACATTGAAAAACTCCAATTTACGTCAATCCCTATAACGTATAAGGAGTTGTATCAAAGTTTATTTGATGCACACGTTATGTCCCCCTAATATCCAAAACCGATGCAACCTCCATACCCAAAATGGTATGACCCAAACACTCGATTATGTGAGTACCATGCGGGGATCACAGGCCATTCGATAGAAAATTGCCTTACTTTCAAGAAATTGGTGGAAAATCTCATCAACATGGGTATTGTGAAGTTCGATAACGGAGTAATGGTATACCCGAAGAGAACCGAGGAATAAAAGTTTTCCGAACATCTGCCTTTATGTACTTGAGAGTATTTTGAACAATGAGACTGTGGAAGAAACATGTATTTTAAAGCTAATCTAGAGTAATGTGTAAAACACACTTGTTGCTTCAAGCACGGAAGCAATAAGATTTCTTTTGAGAAGTAGGCTTGTGTCCGAATTTTATTTCAATAAAATGCATCTTTCCAAGTAAATATTTTCATTCTTTACATTTCATACTGAATATTTTTCACTCATGACCATATCATACGGATAATCATCCTTAGGATCATTTATTCTTTGTATTTTCTACCCACAATGGGCCCCCAAATATCAATGACATGAGCGTCATTGTTCTTTGACTCTCTTTTAGTGAGATATGTATCTAGAGGATCTAAGGGCTTTGAAAATGACTAAGATTGTGACTTACTTCCCCAATGGTAGATCCTACCTGATGAAGTGTCAGCAGACGCTATGAACTAACGAAGGAGGTGAAGATGCAAGCATAGCTCCTCGTAGGAATAAGACAAGGCATCGTTGAGCTATTTTCAGGAATTTAGGATGTTTTCGTACGATCATATCAAGGCATGCCAAACTACTAAAACATGGAGTGCATTTGTTAAGGTTGGGGTTTAAAGAACCCATGTTTTACAATAACCTAGCTAATCAAGAGGCTCGGGCTATTGGTTCACCAAGAAAGGAAGCAGATCTGTTATGCCATAAAATGCTAAGTCGAGGAAGACTGCCTTCTCCATTTTCCCTATATGAAGCATATGTGTTAACAAGCCAGTCTCCTCAAAAGCTTTTAGCCAACATCGATTCATATTCATGGTTGTTGGTTACCTCACTGAGAGGGTGAAGGTCACTTCATATGCCAAAATTACAAAGTCGACAGCATCAAATTCAAAAAAAATCAAGATTTTTTGAAAATGGTGAGACTTGTAAAGGTTGGTATAGAAGTTACCATTTACCCTTTAGGTTCCTTGAACGTTGGCGGGACTTTCTTGGGGCATCTTTCCCATTGGTGTATGAAAGGAAACAATTATTGGAAGATAAGATTCTTTTTCCCAAACTTGGATTGAATTAGATGAAGCGAGAATGCCTCAATAAGCTTGATTGAAAGTATTCACGAGGTCAAATAAAGCGGATGCGGGCTTGACAAAAGGTTCACTCAAGAGAATTTCGAGAAGAGGACCTAGCATTAAGAAAGATTCTTCTTATCCAAAGACCTTTCAAAGAAAAGTAAATGCCTTATCTGACAAAGAAGGCACGTTCTAGGAAACATGAGTGTTAACCAAGATGAATGACAAGGACACCTTAATCCGGTGAGTTTAGATTCAATAAAAAAGTTTTCTAAAAAAACAAAAAACACAAAAAATGAAAAACACGAGAAAGGAAAAAGAAAAAAAAAAAGGAGAGGCCAAAGCGAAAACGCAAAGGCGCTTTGAGACCAAAAGGTATTTGAGTTGAAAACCGAGAAGGCGACTCAAAATTTTGATCGAAAGTAGGGCATCTGATGAGTCTTGCCACGCTCGAAGAAGTATGTTACGTCTTGGGGCATCGACAAAGTACTGGATCCCCTAAACACATATTAAGCTCAAAATGGTCCTCAAGAAGTTGGAGCAGAGAAGCTCAAGTGCGATATCCGGGGCACTTAGTTTCCATCTTATCCATTTTTGTTACTTGTAGTTATTTTATTCCTTTCAAAAACCACCGATAAATTTCCTTCTTAATTGCATTTGCTAGCATTGATTAACTTGTTTGTTTGAGCTATGCTCCCAACAAATTTCCTTTTGTCCGTTGTTACAATTTTTTCGAGCATTTTGCATTGAAATAACGATTAGTGGACTAATAATACTTTCATAAAAGAGTTTTGCATATTACTTTGGAAGCTTGAATAATGCAAGGACTTGAAGCAGATCGTTGTTTAGAACTCACTCATTTCAAGGTTTGGAAATATTGGAGAAAGATGATTATCTCTTTGGACCTTTTATTGGTTGAATAAAAAGACAATACATTTCACCGGTGATACGACCTTGACAGATAACGAGCAATGTCAACCCAGCAGTACAAAGGGATCATTCTCGAGAAAAAAATGATACTCTGCATTCATGCACATATCAGGCCTACACATCTGGTCATTACACCAGTGAATGGTGTAATAGATCAAATTGATCCTATACCTCGAAGTTACAGTAGGATGGATAGAAGAAACCAAATGTTATTCTCCTAGAGTTGCAGTGAGAGATGCAAACTTTATGTCTCAGAAGATACAGTGGAAGGGACCCTAAAATTATAGCGGGGCAAGCTTGTTAAGCAGAATATGATCATTGTTTTTGGGTTTCCTATCAAAGATACTAGCTGAACGAGAAAGCATGATAACGCATCAGTGATAGAACCTTAATGAACTACGAGAATGACGACCTAAGCATTTAAAAAGGGATCATTTCATTGTTTAGTTAGGAGCATTCGACTCATTGCATCCTGATCATTGTAAAAGGATCATTCTCATGACATTCTGCATTCATGCAAATTTCATCCATTGTCATTTAGTTAGGAGCATTCGATTCATTCTGATCATTGCATCCTAATCATTGTAAAAAGACCATTCTCACGACATTCTGTATTCATATAAGTGTCACCCATATCACACGTAGTCAGGAGCATTTGAGTCATTCCGATCATAGCATCCGCATCCTTTGGCATAAACACAAACATATAAAATCGAGTCTACAGGATATGTCTCTAGAGAACGGTGTAGCAACACTATTGAAGATTATCCTATTACCATCGACCAGCGGTGGAATGGGTGGTCCTATTGCCATCGACCAGCGGTGGAGTAGGTTGAAGATTGTCCTATTGCCACTGACCAGCAGTGGAATGGGTCAAAAATTGTAGATCTTGTCGCCCTAACCAGTAGTGGGGCAAGATCGAAGGAAAATCTTGGCTCCCTAACCAGTAGGGAACATGATTTAAGCCACCGTCCTATTGCCACTGACCAACGGTGGAATAGGTTAAAGATTGTCCTATTGCCCTTGACCGGTGATGGAGCGGGTCAAAATTGTAGATCTTGTCGCCTAACTAGTAGTGCGGCAAGATCGAAGAACAAATCTTGGCTCCCAACCGTAGGGAACATGATTTAAGCCACCGAATCCTATTGCCACTGACCAGCTGTGGAATAAGTTAAAGATTGTCCTATTGCCACTGACCAGCAATGGAATGGGTCAAAAATTGTATATCTTGTCGCCCTAACCAGTAGTAGGGCAAGATCGAAGGCAAATCTTGGCCCCCTAACTAGTAGGGAACATGATTTAAGCCACCGTCCTATTGCCACTGACCAGCAGTGGAATGGGTCAAAAATTGTAGATCTTGTCGCCCTAACCAGTAGTGGGGCAAGATCGAAGACAAATCTTGGCTCCCTAACCAGTAGGGAACATGATTTAAGCCACCGTCCTATTGCCACTGACCAGAGTGGAATGGGTCAAAAATTGTAGATCTTGTCACCCTAACCAGTAGTGGGGCAAGATCGAAGGAGAATCTTGGCTCCCTAACCAGTAGGGAACATGATTTAGGCCATCATCCTATTACCACACATCAGCAGTGGAATAGGTCAAGAATTGTAGGTCTGGTCGCCCTGACCAATAGTGGGGCAAGACCGAATGCAAATCTTGGCTCCCTAACCAGTAGAAAGCATGGTTAAGCTTTAGTCCTATTACTTTAACTAGTAGTGGAATAGGCTGAAGACCAAAGACCTTATCCCTCGAGATGGTAGTGGAGCAGACTGAAGATTGAAGTCTTCCTGAATATAGTAAGGAAGCACATTAGAAAGTTCAGATTTCGTTCCCTCAAGATGGTAGTGGGGCAGACTGAAGATTGAAGTCTTCCTGAAGATAGTAAGGAAGCAAATTGAAAAGTTCGGATTTTGCTCCTTCGAGATGGTAGGGGAGCAGTCTAAAGATTGAAGTCTTCCTGAAGATAGTAAGGAAGCAAATTAAAAAGTTCAGATTTTGCTCCTTCGAGATGGTAGGGGAGCAGACTGAAGATTGGATTCTTCCTGAAGATAGTAAAGAAGCAAATTGAAAAATTCTAAATTTTTATTTCCTCGAAGGTCCCGTGGAGTAGGTTGAGATTACAAATCCCGTCTCCCTGAGTTAACAATGAGGTTACATCCTTATTTCTTTGAAGTTTCGGTAGAGAAGATAGAGACTACGAATCTCTTCTCCCTGAATTCTTATTTCCTCAACGTTCCCATGGAGTAGGTTGAGATTAAAAATCCCGTCTCCCTGAGTTAACAATGAGGATAAGTCCTTATTTCTTTGAAGTTTTGGTAGAGAAGATGGAGACTACGAATCTCTTCTCCCTGAATTCTTATTTCCTCGAAGTTCCCGTAAAGTAAGAAGTAATCAAAGAAATCAGTCTGGTGGTCCCTGAGTTTGCAGGGATCAGATTAAAGATAGCAGATTTAACATTCCTGAAGCTTCAGGAGGCAGATTGAGGACATCAGTCTGGTGATCCCTGAGTATGCAGGGATCAGATTGAAATAATAGAGTTGGCGATTTTTGATGATTGCAGGAGCAGATCGAAGATACAAGTCTTGTCTCCCTAAAGGCGCAACAACAAATTGGAGCTGCAAGTCCCATCACTTCGAAATGGCGATAGTGAGAGTCAAAGCAACAAAATGCGATGAACGAAACGAGGATACAAAAGAAGTCGAGGCTTAGCAGGCCCGGGCAAAATTGGCTCTTTTAAAGTCTTTGCTCTATTCTCGTTACACGACAATGAGCAAAGAGGGCATTATCTGAGACCCATTTCACCTACCGTTTACAACCCAAATTACCTAAACCCGGGGCCCATTAAGTCCCTAACACAAATAAACCCAATTAAGCCCAAACCTAAAGGCCCACTACAACACCATTACTCAAACTAGGGTTTCAGAAAAGCTAAAACCCTAGCCTCTGCGCCACTTGCTCTGCAAAGACATCCCATCCACGACCACTTGCCGTCGCCTCCTCCACCTACTCCACCTGGTCCCCATGCCCTGCAAGAATGAGAAAACACATGTGAGCGGAGAAGCAAAAACGACAAACAAGTTGTAAAGGCTATAAAAAGCCGATTCAAAATATTTGTAGGGGGATTTTTTTTTGGGGGGGAGAAAAACAGAGTGAAAATCCTAGTAGAAAGGGACTTTTTTTCTGATTAAGAATTTCTTTGTAAAAAAGGGACCTTTTTTTTACTTTTTTTCCCCCTTTAATCAAAGAAACAGAAACTTTCGAAGGTCCAAGGACCCTCAAAATCCTGTTGTCTCTCCTCGATCAACAATAGCAGCAACAATTAAGGAAACAAAACGCCTCAAAATTTTTGAGAAAATAAAAGATCTGAACTTTTTAGAGAGATTGGGATTCGAACAAAAAAACAAGTAGTGAAAGAAAGTCAGAAACGGGTTAAGGTTTTAAATTTTTATTTTTCCTCTTGTTTTCCTTTTCGAAACAGTATACGTACATAAATATTACTTCATTTTTTTTCAAAATCATGTATATATATAAATATAAAAAGGAGAAAAATTTTCACAGCATTGCAGGTGCATGTGATCGCCGATGATGGTGGAGGTCGGTGGATTTGCTCACGGATTCCCTATGCTCGCAGAGAATTTGAGAGAAGGAGAGAAGACTTTTTTTTTTAAAGGCTGTGGAAAATGAAATTTTTTTGAAGCTTTTAAACTTATATAGGCCCAGAGCAGCGTCGTTTTGGGGTGGCCTTAAACACCAAAACGACGTCGTTTTGCCTCCGACCCGATTTTGACCCGACCCAAAGCCTAGGATCCGCGTGTTTTTTTAAGGAAGGGTTAATTACACTTTTAGCCCTTCCGCTTTTTTTATTGTTTTATATCCAAATTTTCCTTATTTTTAAATTTCGCCCATAATTTGTTTTATTTTCATTTTGGTCCTTGTCAAGACGCTGCGTTTAGGATAAGGGAATAATTTCCATTTCGGTCCCCCCTTCTTTCACGCGCGTTTCAGATAGGTCATTTCCTTTTATTTTATTTCAAATTTACCCCAAGTATTACATTTTGTTCATTTTAGTCATTTCTAATTACTTTGGTTATTTTATTATTAAATTCACTAACATTATTATTATTATTAGTTTTATTACTTTGTTATTATTAGTTTTTATTATCTTTACACATTTTATTTTAATTATAGTTACCATTATTATTTTAATATATCATTATAATTGTTAAGTATTATTCTCAACGTTATTTTTTACTATTTTATTTATCACATTTATTTTTACCAAATATTATTATTTTACTTTATTTCTAATATTATTACATTATATTTTGTTTTATGCGTTATTATTATGTTTCTTATTTATTATCGTTATTATTATTATTATTAGTGTTGTTATAATTATTGTTATTTTATACTATTCTTGTCAAAAAAAAATCTATGTATTAAATCGTTTTGTATATTATGAACTTTATATCATATAAGTTTTGCTATTTATATAAGTATATATTATCTTGTTGTTGTTAGTGTATTATTATATAATGTAGGTACTTATTCCCCAATATATTATCTTTGTTATCATAATATGTTTACCATCATTATATCTTATATATTATATTATTATAGTCGTTATATTATCCTTTTTATATAATGTGTATATTGTTATTATTACCGTATCCTTGCATGTACATGTCTCTTTATTCATTCGTTAAATACTATTATTCATATTCTCTTTGCTTATTATCTTTTGTTTTCGCATCTTGTGTTGTTAATATTATTACCACCGTACTTTCTACCATCGTTTGCTTCTCACTAATTTTTCTCGATGCATCAATTTTATAACAATCGATATTTTGCATTAAAGGTTCGAGAAGATCAAGCCCTAACTTACTGGGCTTCGGTTTTTCTCGTTTAAAGCTAAACAACGGGATATCTCTTTTGAAATTGTAATTTAAATTTTAAAACAAAATACTTAATCTCGAAAATTCAAAATTTTGCGCCCTAACTTACTGGACTCGACATCTAGATACTTCGAGATAAGCTTCTTTTTCCTAAAAATAGAGGCAATCTTCCGTATTTGAAATCTTGAGAAATCGAGCCCTAACTTACTGGGTTCCGGTTTCTCATTTGACGAATAACGGAATATCCTCTTCAAAAATGAAAATCAAGTTTTAAAAGACGAGCTTAGTTTCGGGAGTCTAAAGTATTGCACCCTAACTTACTGGACATGATGCTTTATCTCTTCGATAATAAGAGAGTCTTAACGTCCCTTTCAATTCCATCAAATTTTGAAAATAAAAAGCATTGTATTTTCGAACCCTTTCAAAGTTTTCAACAAAAAGGACATCAATCAATCACTTTGGTACCAATTTTGGGCGTGTCGAGGGTGCTAATCCTTCCTCGCATGTAATCGACTTCCGAACCCGTTTTCTCAAAGTTCGTGGACCAAAAAGCACTGTTTTAGTAAATTAAATGTTTTATTAAAACAAAGGTGATCCGATCACACCAAATAAAGATCGGTGGCGACTCCTTTCCTTTTCTTTTTCAAAAAAATCGAGTCGATCAGCGTGCGTTTCTTTATTTCATCAAAAAAATGGTTACGACACTCGATACTAAAACTTCATAAAATAATATTTAGTCCTTCAATTTAGTAATTATTTTGCTTCAACTTTAATCTTATTTAAGGTCACATTAATTTTGGATCATGACATTTTTCCATTTAGATGTCCAAACTTAGATTCTATTAAGATATGATGATACGAGAATTTAACAAATTTTAATAATTTAAAATTATATTTTAGATTTTATATAAAATTTTAAGCACTTTCAAATAATAATGTAGCACAATTTCAAAATATTATATAGAAAAGATCATGGACTGGGTCGAGTCAATGCAAAATTATAAGTTTTTTATTTTAGGCCTTGGCCCGACTTGGAAAATGAGTTTAAAATTCTGCCAAAACCCGATTCAGATTAAAAATATTAAAGTTGAACCCGATTCGCCCTTCCGAATTAAATTTTTTATATAAAATAAAATTAAAAAATATAATACATGAAATACACTAAAAACATTAAAGTAAATGTTTCCCAACAAATTGAAAATATATTAAAAAGTCTTTAAATTTAAATAACACTAACATAGTTGCAACTTAGCAAATAAATGCCTCTAAATTAGTAGCAAATTAACAATAAAATATAAGTTATAAAATATCCAAACAATAATGCGGAATTATGCCTAGGATTTTTCGGCTTTTCTTCTCCCATTTTAAACTCTATTTTCAGTTTACCACTTAGACTTTGATTAGTGTAGGTTTACCACTTAAGAAAATTTAGACTGATTCGAGCCAAAAAAAATCCTACCTGAAGCTTAGTCCGTTTAAAAAAGGGTCTTATTTTTTGTTTAAGTCTATTTTCAGACCTATATTTTTACTCAAACTCTCCCACTTTTCGAGTAGATCTTGGTGCAGACGAATAACCCGGCCATATTATCACACTTTAAAAAAAACCAAAATTTAGAGACTAAATAAAAAAATCACCAAATTTTTGGATTAAGGTGTAAAAAAAATTAAAGACTAAATTAAAAAAATAAGTTTAAAAACTAAACGTTGATTTATCCAAAATTCAATGTCATTTGTCATTACGAGGGTCATCATCTCCAAGTTGAAGAAAGAAAAACACAAAATCAACCAATTAAAATACAATCGATGTTGCTATTAAAAAAATACACTAATGTCGGTAAAATAATTGATACGATAAATGAAATATGACTTTCGTTTTAATAATAAAATTTAGATATTAAAGGTGGGAGTGAAATCATTTTAATCCAAATTTTAATATAATATTAGATTTTATTACACTTATAATAATGTGGTTCTTAAAAAGAAAATATTTTATGTTATAATTGAAGTGCCAATAAATTTATATTTTAATATTATTAAATATATCTTTTATTCAGTTTTAATTCTTTTATTTAAAGATATATAAAAATATTAATTATAATTTAAAATAAAAGATATTTTTTAATTTTATAATCGAGTTGGTCACCCAAGTCAAGGGTGATATCAATTTACAAATTTGATAAAATGTTTAAATATAAATATAATTGAGTCGGTGATATGTTAAGGTGAGATCAATTCATTAAAATGTTTAAATATAAGTTTTAGATTAGATATAAATAGATATTGCGAAAAAAGTATTTTAAAATAGATAAATTAAAATATTTTAAGAATAAAAGAGGCAAAATACCTAAATATACCCGGAAAAATTATTTCTTGAAAGGCCGATTTTTTAAAATTTACGAAAAGGTCATTTCCCACAAAATCGTCCACGTCAAGACGTTTTGTGGGGATGCACTGAAAGCGCACCCTTGGAGGAGCTTTTGCCACATTAGCACAAAGCGCTTAACGGGATCTTGGCTTTCTTGATGTGGCGGCGCCCCCAAGGCGCTTCTTCTGCATCCCACAAAACCTTGTTGATGTGGACGCCCTTGCCCTCCTTCCCGTCGCCCTTCCATTATTTTAGTGTTAGGGTATGAAATTTTAAGGTTTCAGGTTAGAGTTTATGATTTTTAGGTCGTTAGATTTAGGGTTTTAGGGTAAATTTAATAGAGTAGATTAGAGTTAATTAGGGTTTAGTAAAAATATATTTAAGGTTTTGGGCAAAATATATTAGCCAAAAAAATTATTTGAATTTTTTTACAACTGTATCTGGCAAAATAATTTTGAGAAGACGTTTCTGAACAAACAGTGGCCAAAAACGCTTCAAGCAGGATGCACTGTCAGCAAGAGTACTGAAAAGAGCTCTCACGTGGACGCTCTTTTGCTATAGTAGTCTCCGGTAAAATAATTTTGAGAAGACGTTTCTAAACAAACAGTGGCCAAAACGCTTTAAGCGGGATGCTTGTCGAAGAAAATCTTGAAAAGAGCTCCACGTGGACGCTCTTTTGCTCTGATAACCAGATAAAATAATTTTGAGAAGACGTTTCGAACAAGCAGTGGCAAAACGCTTTCAAACAAGATGCCTTGTCCAAAAAAATCTTGAAAAGAGCTCCCACGTGGGCGCTCTTTTGCTATAGTAGTCTGTGGCAATCCTTAGACTATAAATCAGGCAAATTTCATTCTCAGGTTGCATAACAGAAATTGAGACAAAAGAAAATAGAAACTGAAAATGAGTGAAAGTATTAATGCTGCTATTTACTATGATTGTGAAGTTTGTGACACCGAAAATGGTGTTATTTTTTTATCGGAGAATACAGCACGACTGGGTTTTAATCGGAACATAGATTTGTTAGAACTTCGCAAAAGAATTAGGCGTAAAATCTTCAGAACAACGCCAATGAAAGTGCAGTCTATTTAGTATAGATTTTGCGCTTCGGTTGATCCGGTGAGATATGAATCATTCGACATCAAAGGTCCTCGGAGCTTTGAGGCAATGGTGGAGACTCATCTTGCTGGGGATCACCCTATCTTGAGGTATATGTACAATTTTCATCGCCAAGTGATCTTCCTTCGACCTCAACATCTACTTCTATTAGAGGGGAATACACGACCCCAAGCCGACACTCTGTTAGTGGGAGGCAGAATACGGAAGTGCCCGTGTTTGGTGGTAGTATGGAAAACATAACCCCTGCACGACACTTGGTTGGTGGATGGGACATGCATTTCCTTCCTTCGACGTCCGATGATAGAAATATGTATTGGGGAACGTCATCAACTTCTAGTGGTTGGAAATCCACATATGATTGGGAACGTTACGAAAGATGTATAAGGAGGGATAATGTACTCCTCACGACATCCACCGGTAAGAGGCCCTCGTTTGTTGCAGATTATGGTGGATCGAATGATGAGTCGGATGTGGATCCACCTCGAGAGCCCGGGTCCGATGGTGCAGAAGTTGGATTATTTTTTGAACCGGAGCATGTTCCAACAGTACCTGAAGATGTTGAGGACGGTTCAGACGAAGAAGAAGAAGATCCGCTATTCAGGGCGTACTCGCCTCTAGCCCACATGCATAATGTCGATCTATCTCAAGACGATGCATTGGAGTTTCCTGAACTACCACACCGAACGCATGATCGTACAACTTCGTCGTTGGATTCGGGTGAATTAGAAGTTGGTAACGAGTTTTCCAACAAGAAAGCTTTTCTTACTGTATTGAAATAATACAGGATCAAGAACGGGGTTAACTACAACGTCGTTAAATCTAAGCTCGATAAGTACTAGGCGAAGTGTGCAGTGCAAGACGGTACATGTTCATGAAAAATCATGGCCTCGTTGAGGAAAAGGACAGGCTTGTAGGAGATCAAAAAAGTATAAAGGTCCACATACATGTCTTGCCGGTATAGTAGCACTATGTGTTCAATGTTTTTGAATAATACTAATATTACGTAATGTTGCAATATTTAACGTTCTTCATTGACAGGTGTTACACAAGATCATCCGAAGATGGATTCAGAGATGTTGGCTGACTTAATAATACCGACGGTGAAGGCCGATCCCAATACTACAGTGCCAACCTTAATTGGCAATATTCGTAGCCAATTGGGGTACACGCCCTATTACAGGAAGGCTTGGATAGCCAAGCAGAAGAAGTTAGAAAAGTTGCATGGTCGGTGGGACGCTTCATATAATGAAGTGTGGCGGTGATGTCGAGTCTTGGAGAGATATGTCGAGCGATATAATGGACCTTAAAACGGAACCGGCGTACTATAACGATCGTTTGATCCGTGGATGCGCAGTGTTCAAGCGTCTTTTCTGGACATTTAAGCAATGCCGAGATGCATTTATATACTGCAAGCCATTGGTACAAATTGACGGTACCTTTATGTATGGTAGATATACGCATCGGCTATTGCTATTTGTGGCATGAGACGGCGGTGGAAGAATCCTTCCGATTACGTTCGCAATAACAGGAGAGTCGGTGATGATTGAGATTTCTTCCTATCTAGGTTAAGGAGGCATGCCTGCCCCCAACCTGATATATGCGTTATATCGGATCGGGGCCCTGGAATACTAGCCGCAGTAGAGCGCTAAGGAAGCCTGTGGCATCGCACACATCATCGATATTGCCTAAGGATGTTGCATCCAACTACTACGGGCAACATCGATCTAAAAGTCAGCGAAGGCAAGTGACCAATATGGGTATGTAATATCTATTAATATAATTTTGTTTGTAATATTCAATTTATTCTCAATTGAAGAGTAGTATGTAATATTCCCTATCAACATATATTGGTAGGGTACGAGATCAATAATGACCGTTTTCAGGAGATGTTGGCGAGTTTGCGAGTAGATAACGAAGAAGGCGCAAACTACCTGTACAATATTCCTTTCGAACAGTGGATACAATCATACGACGGCGGCCTACGATATGGTCATATGACCTCAATCCTGGCAGAATGCATAAATTCTATTTTAAAAGAACGCGTCATCTGCCGTTAAAATTGGTTGTACGAGAGACATATTTTCGTTTAGCGGCACTATTTTCGAAGCGAGCAGCGAGTTATAAAGGCCAAATGCAAGGAGGCCATGTATGGAGCGCGAAGGTCTTGCGAGAAATTAACAGGGGGAAGGCACGGGCCAACACCATGCACACAGTGTGTCACGATCGCGACAACCTATGGTTTCGTGTGACGGAGTTTGACAGACCGAACCAAGGTATTGTTGGCGGGCAGTATTGTGTACACTTGAGAAATAGGATCTGGGACTGTGGGATATTTGATGCACTTTGTTACCCATGCGCTCATGTACTTGCGGCTTGTCAGAATCTCCGTCTTGATCCCATGAGCTATGTCAACGAAGTGTATAAATTAAAAAACATGTACAATGTGTGGAGACACGTATTCCCACCAGTCCCAGATGAACGTAAGTGGCCGTCGGTATCGCTTGCACCGTATAAGCTGTTGCCGGATAGACAATTGAGGCGCAAACCAAAAGGTCGACCTTGCTCGAGTAGAATACGCAACAATATGGATATCTGAGAAACGAGCAACCAACGTAGGTTGTGCGGATGGTGTAGGAACCCTGGCCATACATCTCGCTCGTGTCCAAATCGGAATAGTTGACAGTCTTCTTAACTTTTTTTTGTCTCTTGGTGTCTATGTAAATTCTATTTATTTGTTGATGAAAACGGTGAACTTTTGTAGAATGACTAATTTGAAAAAAAAAAACTTTTAAGTTACAATAAAATTACAAATATTTGACTTTTATTTTTAAAATTAAATTTCAATAAAAAATTAAACAAATTTCTATTTTATTAAAGATATTAAAATTAAATTACAAAAAAATAAAAAACAACTTTTTAATTTATTAAATATATTTAAACTAAATTACAAAAAAATAAAAATAAAAATAAAAACAACTATTTAATTTATTAAATATATTAAAACTAAATTACAAAAAAATAAAAATAAAAAACTTTTATTTTATTAAATATATTAAAACTAAATTAAAAATAAAAAATAAAAACAAATTTTTATTTTATTAAATATATTAAAACTAAATTAAAAAATAAAAACAACTTTTATTTAATTAAATATATTAAAACTAAATTGCAAAAATAAAAATAAAAAAACAACTTCTTATTTTATTATATTACATATATTAAAATTAAATTATAATAAAAAATTAAACAATTTCTATTTTATTAAAGATATTAAAGTTAAATTACAATAAAAAATAATCAACTTCTATTTTATTAAATTACATGACTCGCTAAATGGTTATACCTAATTAAATAAACTTTTAGCATGCAATTATACTATAAATCTACGAAATAATTGTAAAATATATATGGGATATTTACCCGAAAAGAGAAGGAAAAAAAATGGATGGTTTTATTGATTTCCGTCAAGTCTTGATAGAAGGAGGGTTGGGGGCTTCTTATCCTTTTCTAGCTCCATTATTGCCGTCCAAATTAAGTGTTTTCCTTAAAATCTCGTTGGGCCAACAAGCAATTGTGATTGTTAGAGTAGAAAATTGCGTGTTCAAAAGTTCACATAAAATACACTTTCCCAACAAAAGTAAGTTCTGTTGGGTAGACAAACACTTTCCTACAATAGGTAAATAAGACAATTGCAAATACGTTGGAATTAATACTAAGGACCAAACCGTAAATAAACCTAAATAATATGTAATAAAAGTTTACCGAAAACAAAATCCACATGGATTAGGATTTCAATATCTTAAGCAAAGATGGTTTGGGCCTTTCGGCCTCCTTACTCCTTTGCTATGTTTTAAAAAACATTAAAATTGATATTGAATTTACATAATTTTAAAGGAATAAATGTTAATCTTAAAAACACCAATATTGATGTTTGATCCTCAAATATATATAAAAAACAAACTGTTGGTATAGCAGTAAAAGAAACTTATGATGCTTTGGTTGATACTAAATTTTCCTTCTTTAAAATAAAAATATTAATTTCAATACTTGTTGCAATCTGGTGTCGTGGTGTAGTTAGTTATCACGTCAGTTTAACACACTGAAGGTCTCCGGTTCGAGTCCGGGCGACGCCATTTTTTTCTTCTTCTTTTTTTTCCCTTTTTGAAAATTACAAATTAAAAATAATATCGCCGTTGCCGGGGATCGAACCCGGGTCACCCGCGTGACAGGCGGGAATACTTACCACTATACTACAACGACCCCGTTGTTAATTTGTAACAACTTTTTTTTTTAAAAAAAATCTTGAATATTATTACCTTTCAAGGAACAAAAATAAGTTGGCTGTTTTTTCCCCATTTTGAAAGGTATAATAAAAATTAAAAACGCTGTTGCCGGGGATCGTACCCGCGTCACCCGCGCGACCGGCAGGAACACTTACCACTATACAAAAACGACCTCGTTGATCGTTAAACAAATATAAATAAACATAACTTTATTACATTTCAAGAAACAAAAATAAGTTTTCTGGTTTCATGGAAATTGACTTCTGTTCTCAAGTGTTATTAAGCTTTAACTAATGTGCAGATATTGGTGATGGATATTTGGTTGGCTAAGTTCATTTTAATTGGTTGTTAATACAGCAATTTCGTACTGTGATCTTTATAACCATATTACAGTCATTTGCTTAACTAAACCTTTTACATCAATTGTTTGTTTAGTTTTGTTCTTCCTTATTATGTCTATGAAATTCATTTCAGGAACAAGAAAAAAGTACAGTGGTGGGACTCAGACCCTTTGAAGAGTCTTCATGCTTCCCTTTGTTTACTCTGCATCTGATACAATTTTATCAGAAACAAGAAAGGCAACACTTGAAATTGGAAAAAAAAAAAAACTAGTAAATAAAAGAAACAATGATTTTCTTAGAAAGACCGACAAAAATTTCTTAAAACTTTATTTCTCCATCATGCCATCCCCATCCAACTATCCGCTATTGATGAGTGCTTGAACTTTTCTCTTCAAAAGCATGCAATTCTCCGTGGAATGACCCTGAGTCTCATCATGGTAATCATAATATGCATTATCATCATACCAGCTCAGTTACGGAGGGTGAAGGGGCTCTACTAGAACTTTTTCAAGGAGTTACTTCTCAAGACGCTAGAGTAGTAATTTAGAGTAAAAGACAGAGAGTGGTTCAAATTGTTCTCTTCTTCGAGTATTCTTTGATTGTCTTTGACTTGCAGTAGACTGATTGACAGGTAGAGGTGCATGTACCAAAATGGTGGGGTAGGGTAAACAGCTTTGATGATGAGCTACTGAGCGATGATATTGTGCAACTATTAGGCATGAATATGCCCCATGAAAAGAATTGTTCCTGGTAGGGTAAAATGAGAATACAATTCACTACTTCCTATCATTGCTTGGAAATCTTCTTCTCGTTCTTTGGATCCCTCAACTGGATGTTTTATCTTCTTCGAGTTTCTCAACCTTTTATAGTATTTTCAATCATTTCCCTCCTGATATTACTGTCATTAAAGTTTCTTGTGGCACTACCATCAATTTTATCGTAGTACAAGGGTTGCAATGTACTCACAAATGACATAGTAGTCTCTCTCTGTGTCAGTAGTGGTTGCATTTGTGGCGTTGTGTCTTTCCATCTTTGAGAATACTGTCTTAAGCTTTCATAAGTTTCTTTCCCATGCTCTGCAAGACTAAATGATTCGGAACCATGTAAGACACATGTTTATATTGATCCAAAATTGACTTTGCCAAATCCATCCATAATCTTATCATGTTCCAACTTAACTAAATATACCAACTTGCAGCAAGTAGAGGTGCATGTGCCACAAAAGGTTGGGCATGAATAAGGCCTTGATGATTAGTTGCTAAGTGATGATATTGTAGGACTATCAGACATGGGTTGTCCCAGGGAAATCATTGTTCTTGGGAGGGTAAAACAAGGGGTCATGAGAACACAATTCACTACTTCCTATCATTGCTTGGAAATCTTATTCTCTTGCTTCGGATCCCTTGACTCCCTTAATGATTGATGCTTTATATTCTTTGACTTTCCCACTCTTTTATAGTATTTTTCAACCATTTTCCTTGAGAATCGATATCTTTAAAGTTCCTCGTGGCTCTACCAACAACTTTATCGTAGTGCGGGTTGCAAAGTACTCACAAAAGACATTGTAGTCTCTCTCTTTGTTGGTGGTGGTTGCACTAGTGCTGATGGGTCTCTCCATCTTTGAGAATATTGTCTGAAGCTTTCATAAGCTTTACGCAATGCTTCTGGGAATAAATAATTTGAACCATATAGGACATATGTTTATATTAATCCGAAAAGCTTTAGCCAAATCCTTTCTTGACCTTATCTTATTCCAAGTTAACTAATTATACCACCTTGCAGCATATCCAATGAGACTATCTTAAAAATAATGCATCAAGAGTATGTCATCATTCACGTGCCTAGTCTTTTATTATAGAACATTTTAATTTGGGCCGAAGGGCAATTGGTCCTGTCATACTCACAAAATTATGAGTTTTGAATTTCAGCAAAACAATCAAATCAAATACAAAGCTTAGTGGAATTCTCTTGCATCTATTCCACTAAGCTCTTCCATGGTTTTAATCGACAGCAAATAACTGATACTTGTCTTGGGCTTCTAGTGATTCAAGTAGTGCAGCATTACTGCTTCTCAACTCTTTCTATTTGGTGGGTTCAACCATGTTCGACATAATTGGGTCGATTAAGGTAAACCTTATCATCCTTGGATTCTGATGTGTTGCTCTTGTTGGATTAATATAGATAAATGGTACCCTGTTAGTTGGTGGAACTACTTGGGGGTGCATTTCATAAGAACATTGGCCATCAGGGAATACGACTAGGTGAGTATAACTTTTCTCTCCATCTATAACAATGTTCCTAAGATGTCCCTTTTCCTTAACCATAACAGACATCAGATCCATCAGTTTAGCAATTTGTTCCCTAACTTCCTCTTAATTCACGCTACCTTTTCTTGGTTTTCTTCTTGGGCATCTCTGGTTTATTCCATTTTAGGCAATGGGTTTCCCTCCATGATTCTGGTTTTACACAAACACTAACGGTGGCATTCAATGATTCTTACAATTCTAATTTGAAAGAGAAACCCACTTAAAAAGCTCAGCCAATCACTACTTCTGAAATGCATATATTGAATGCATGCGTGCATGGAATAAATGTGGTTAACAGGATGCATGTTACGGAGACAAGTTGAGGCACAAATATTATTACAATAAAAACATGTGGAAAAATCTAAAATAATTTAACAAATTTATTTACAAATTAAACTGATTCTATCGTAGAAATGAATGGGATACAAAAGCTATAAAATAACAAGCCTATTGTAACAACCTTTCATTTTGTGCACTTATTTGTTCGACATGGCTTTACTCGGATGGATTCTTCGGTTAATTATAGGTTGTTTGCATTTTATAAAAGCACTCGACTTATCCTTGTTGTCACTAATAAAGTTCTTTGATCTTTATCTATTATAGGTTCTGATTTCAATTTGAGGAAATACATTTCCTTTTGTCTACACAAAGGGTTGCTCATAAAGACATAAAGTGTATGTATTCCAAAAATATTTCGATAGTCTACACGAAAAAATCTCATAAAAGCGTAATATTTTTTTACTCCCATTGAATTAAACGAAACTTGATATAAAATTTATGTTATGTAAAATATAAGTGAATAGTGTATAAAAGGACCTCATAAACTTTTTACTAATATTTAAACCCAAAAATAAATAACACAACAAAAATTTTAAATCACGTAAAGTCTAGAAATATATAGTAGAAAAAGAAAACATGTACAAAAATATACATGAATGCATGAGAGAGAACTTTTAAAATATTTGTTTACAAAATTGAAGGATTATATAATTAAACAGATTCAACTAATCAAATATTTGAACAACTCATAATTAAGTTTAGGCTTCTCAAAAATATTTCTAATGGAGTCGTCAAGCTATCACAATTAATTTTAAATTAAATTAGTTTACACCATAAATTATAACTTTTAAAATACAAATTTTTATTAAAAAAGTAAGAGTCATCTCATCACTAATTTTTTTAGTCACGTGCGATTGACTACCTATAAAAGTTGTGATAATATCTGCATGCAGCTCATCATGATCTATATTATCTATTATATATATTTAAGAGTTTCATTGAACTGATGTCATTCATCAATTAAGTTTTAATTCAGGTTGTAAAATTATCAAAAAATTATTATTTCATAAAGCAACATTTATTATTTTGAAATTACTTTTATCTTTTCATATTTTTATATAAAGCTGGTTGAGGGGGTCGACTCTTTCAAGAAAAGTCTTTGAATCATCGAGGCGATTGAGTAGAACCTAAACTATCGAATGTATTATCCCAAGCCCGGCATGGTCCAAGTTTTGTCTTTTGACTCATGAGAGAGCCCAGGGTTCACAGTGGGAGCACCTCGGTTGGTGGAGAGAGAACATACTTGAATGGCGTGTAGATAATTAATCAAGGAAGATGCGTGCACAGGGGATCGAACTACCAACCAAGGCATGAGTAGCCTTAGTAAGGAGACATGGTACCACTTGATCGTGAACCTTCGAGGCTCTTCGTAGAGTCAAGAGACAAAACTCTGATCATCTAGATTCCAAGACAATACTTTCAATTGTTGAGGACCTAGTTGAATACCTAGTGGATAACTCATCGAAGACTTCTCCCGAAAGAGTTGACCCCCCTCAATAAAACTCTATAATAACACATGCACATTACGAGATTTGACTTAAGGCATTATAATTTTCATTATCTTTATTTTACTATTTCAATAAAATTATATTTGATTTTTTTATAAATTTATTACATATTTTTTCTCTCGATGTGCTATAATCTAATTATTATGATAACAATATATACATATATGAATACGTACCATCATGGACACAATTTAAAGTTCAAATGGGCTAAAAGAGTTTACATATGAAGAGTTTACCTGAAAATATTTCAAGTTTTGGTATAAACAAAACTTATTTTAATTTAAAAAATAAAATAAAATTTAAATTTTAAGTTAACCAAATTGAGTTATTTAAATTTAAAACTCGAATAAGTAATTGAGTTTAATTTGAATCAAGTTCAATTTTACTATTTGAATAATTTGAATAATTTGAATAATAAATTGGTATAAATAACCTTTTAGTCTCTGTCAAGTTTGAAAATGAGCAAATTGGTCTTTCCTCAACAAAAATTACAAAATAAATTCAAAATAATTTTCAAAATTCAAAATAGTTTTTAAAATTCAAAATATTTATAAAAATTCAAAATTTAAATTTTTAAAAATTATAAAATTTCAAAAAAATTAAAAATATATAAAGAAAGTTAAAATTAAAATTTTCTAGAATAATAATTTTGGGGACTTAAGTTAATAAATGATTCAAGTTTATCATGCTAAATGATTCAAGTTTATAAAACTAAAGTATTTATTATTATTATTTTGCTTTGAAAATTTTTTCAAATATATATAGTTGCAAATTTATGTGTTCTAACATGAAACTAGTTATACTGTAACAAGATTTTAATTTGATATGTTTAATTTTTTTAATTTAACTCGAACAATTTCACTCGATTTGACTTGACTCGAATTTCATTTCGCTCGACTCGATTCAAAAAAAATTAAATTGAGTTAGGATGATAAAATATGACTCGTCAACTTGAAATTTTTCACTTGATTCGACTCGATTCGATTGAACACTCACCCCTAATTTAACTCGATTTGATTGAACATTCACCCCTACTCTTGAATTGGCTAGCTACTAGATGTATTCAATGGTCAAGTTAATTGCTCAAACGCCCGAAGGTTTATTCAAAATTTTAGAGGATTTGGAAAAAAATATTAAGCTCGAAAAATGAGCTTCGATAAAAGAATTAAATCAGTTTGAAATATGAGTCGAGCTAGGCTCCAACCTTAAATGTCTTAGCCTATTTTTAAAATTTGTAATATATTATATTATGTTATTTTTATATAATACATAATTTATAACGCATAAAAATTAAATCTATAGTAATATATAATGAGTAACTATTTGATGCACTGATGATGAAAATTTTTAAACACAAGTGAGATTAAGATTTTGTCACATGTCCTATTTTTTATTTTTTATATACAACTTAATGACACATGACAAAATCTTAATCCCTCGCGATGTTCCCTCATCGTTTTTAGCTACGAACAATAATCCGAAAATACAAAATATCAAATTCTATATCAAATCACATTCAATTACAAAGTCACACATATTTTGTAATTTATTCAATTTAGTCCCTAAAACCGGGACTAGCATAATTTTCAATGTAGACCTTTGGATTAAAACCTGATTTAACATTTACTCATTAGGGGCCTCCTACTTTTTATTTCTATTGAAATTCCATGAAAAATTTTCATTTTATTCAATTTGGCCCCTAATGTACAAATCTATCAATTAAGCTTTACAATTTAGTCCTTTTCTTAAACTAAGCTTAATTCCTATCAATTTCACATTTAAATCTTCAAGAAATCAACAATGGAAACTTTCTAAAACTTTAACAGTTTTACAAATTGATACATAGACTAACTAAATCAAGCTCCCATTACCTCAAATATATAAAAATTGCAAGAAAATGAACTAATTTCACTTACCTATATATAGTTGAATGTGATAAGGAAAAGTTTGAAGTTTTACTAATTGTTGGCTATGGAGGACGGCACAAATGAAAAAATGGTGAACATCCACTAACTTTTCTTGTTTATAGTTTAATTTAGTTAAGCTTTAATTTTAATAATTCTTTATTAATTTAACTAATGAAACTTAACATCATCCACTATCTCCCTGTTAAAAATGGTCTAATAACCACTTTGCCTCTTTCGATCAATTGCTATTTAAGTCTTTAAGCCATTTTCTAATTAAAACTTACGCGATTGAACTTTTATGATTTAGTCTCTAAGCCACAATTAATTAGTAATTCACTAAATTACTTACCCAAAACTAAATTCATCAATACACTAGCTCTATAAGTATTCTTATTTAATATTTCTGATTAGGTTTATGGAAACAAGATCTAGAAATGATATTTTTCGATACCACTAAAAACCGGTCATTACATTAACTTTTAATTTCCTTTATTTTCCTTTTTTAAGAATTAATTTTCATTTTTTAGTAGGGAAAATTTCAAGGATTTATAGGGAATTAACTAGGTTTTTATAGGAAAAACTTGAGCTTTTACATGAAATTGAGTTACAAGTGAAAATTTGGGTTTTATTTCAACAGTTTAATAACCTAATTCCATGTACAAACTTAGTTTTTTTTTAAATAAATATAATTCTAAAAAAGAAAATGAGTGGCCAAAATGAAAACTTATAAAAGTTGGGTGACTAAAATGAGTATATGTAATAGCAAATTAACGACGAATGACTAAAATGATAAAAGTATGTAAGAATAATGCTTAATTACAAACCTTTTATTTTCGGTGTCCAAAATTAAAACTTATAAAATTGAGTGACCAATCTGTATAATTTACCTTATATTTAATACATAAATTAAAATAATATAAGGAAAGAAAGAAAAACACAGAGAAAAACTATAGCATGGTTTCTGTCCTGTTATTACGTACTATGTTTCACATGGAACCATATGCGATTCACTATAATTCATTTAACTCGATACTAAAACTTCATAAAATAATATTTAGTCCTTCAATTTAGTAATTATTTTGCTTCAACTTTAATCTTATTTAAGGTCACATTAATTTTGGATCATGACATTTTTCCTTTTAGATGTCCAAACTTAGATTCTATTAAGATATGATGATACGAGAATTTAACAAATTTTAATAATTTAAAATTATATTTTAGATTTTATATAAAATTTTAAGCACTTTCAAATAATAATGTAGCACAATTTCAAAATATTATATAGATATGATCATGGATTGGGTCTACTCAATGCAAAATTATAAGTTTTTTATTTTAGGCCTTGGCCCGACTTGGAAAATGAGTTTAAAATTACCTTAAAACCGATTGATTAAAAATGTTAAAGTTGAACCGATTCGCCCTTCCGTATTAAATTTTTTATATAAAATAAAATTAAAAATATAATACATGAAATACACTAAAAATATTAAAGTAAATGTTTCCCAACAAATTGAAAATATATTAAAAAAGTCTTTATACTTAAATAACACTAACATAGTTACTGTAAGGCCCAATTTAGCGGCCCAAAACCCAAACCTATTAGACCCAAACCAAACACCTAAACCCTAGCCCAAATGTTTAACCCAAAAAAAAAAACAAAAACATAAATCAGAGGAGAGCCCTCGCGCCGCACGTCTCGCCAGCAAGGCCATGCCCCCACGCGCACGACTCCTCTCCTTGTTGTGCGCCTCCACGGCGTTATCCCTGCGAAAGAAAAGGACAAACAGCCCAATAAATCTAAGGGACTAGGAGTTTAGTTTTGGTTTTTTTTTCCTAAAAGGCTATAAAAGCCGAATAGAAAATTTGTAAAGGGTTTTTTTTTTGATTGTTTTTTTCGAGACTCATACGCACAAAATCAGTACAAGAAGAGATTCAAACATATTTTCTTGAAAAGTCGAATAGAAAGCAAAAAAAAAAAAAGGTTTCATATTTTCTTTTGTTGCGTTTTCGATTTATTTTTAGGGTTTTTATTTTTTATTTTTTATTTTTTATTTTTAAACTACACACATATTAAATATTAAAGCGGAAAGTACATGTTTTGGATTTATGGCCCATCATGGCGGTGGTGGCAGCAACGCCTAGTAAATGAGCTTGGTCGGAATCCAGTAGACGAGAGAAGGTGAGAGAGTTTCTAAAATTTTTTTTCTTTTGTGTTTGAAAAAAATGAAGAGAAATGAGATTTTTAAATTTTTTCACTTTTATACTCCATATCTGGCGTCGTTTTGATAAGTGGGTTCAGAGGCCAAAACGACGTCGTTTTGGGCCTCTAACCCGCGACCCGACCCGCACAGGGATAAGATCCGCGTGTTTTTGCTAGGGAGGGGCTAATTGCGCGTTTAGCCCCTCCGCTTTTCCATGGTTTCATAATCAGGTTCTCTTTATTCCCTATTTGGCCCAAAAGTTCGCTCCTTATTTCAATTGAGTCCTCAGCAGAGCGTTGCATTTCACTGAGTGGGATTTATTTCTATTTCGGTCCCTATAGGTTGCGCGCGTGTTTCAATTGACTCATTTATCTTCATTTGTTTTTAAATTCAGCCCCAAAGTTTCTGTTTTGATTTAATTTGATCCCTATTTTAATTTGTTCACAAATTGGTTATTTTCTTTTAAATGGTACTTCTGTTTTAATTTTTTTATCATTATTTCTACTTTCGTTATTACATTTATTATTGCTATTATTCTTAATATTTTTACTTTGAATCTTTATATTATGCATACCATTGCTATTATCACTACTATTATTTTTTTGCTAATCTTATTATTATTGTCTTGTTATTATTAATACTATGGTTTGTTTTTTTTTCTCGATCTATATACCTATTATTATTTCTATTATACTTATTGTTATATATATATTTGTTTGCTTGTTTTTATATATTATGATTATATCTTTTGCTTCATTATTATTTTACATATATATGTTATTACTACTATAAAGACTTATTATATTTATCATTATATTATTTTATTACTAATATTTTCTTTATTTTTATATATTTACATGTTATTGTTTACTTTAATTATTTTCTCGTATATTATTATATATTGTTTTTATATCTACTATCTTTATTGTTATCAATATACCTTCATTTCTTTTACTACTATTTCTTGTTAATATTAATATTATCACCGTATTTACATTTCAATGTTTTTATCTTTATGTTTTTAAAAAATTCATAAAAAGGGTTTTCACAAAAGTAATATTTCGTGTTTGGAAGTCCGAAAAATCGTGCCCAATCGTCTTTGGGCTTGATTTTTGTTCATCTGATTACTAAATGTCCTTTAATGTTTTTTGAAAATAAGGCAATGTTTTGTGTTTGGAGGTCCGAGAAATTCATGCCCAATCGTCTTTGGGTTTCGATTTTACATTAATCCAAACAACTAAATATCCTTCAAAGATTCTTTTATTTGGAAGTCCGAAAATCCGTGCTCAATCGTGCTGGGCTTCGATTTTTCGTTCATCTGGATTACTAAATGTCCTTTAATGTTTTTGAAAATAAGGCAATGTTTCGTGTTTGGAAGCCCTAGAAATTCGTGCCCAATCATGCTGGGTTTCGATTTTCTGTTCGTCCAAACTACTAAATATCCTTCAAAGATTCTTTTATCGCGTTTCTTAAATAAAGGCAATATTTCATGATTAGAAATCCAAGGAATCGTACCCAATCGTGCTGGGTTTCGGTTTTAGTCTAGCCAAATAGTGAAATACCCTTTTTAAATTGCAATTCATGTATTTTGGAAATCATGAAATGATCTTGGTATCGAGAGTTTGAAGCATCGTATCCTAACGTCTTTGGATATGGTATTTCAACTTTTGAACAAGAGAGTTTCGATATCCAATCTGAGTCATCCGAACACTTTTCCATATTTTAAAATATTTTCTAATTTTCGATATTAAGGACATTAATCAATCAATACGGTACCAATTTTGGGCGTTGCGAGAGTGCTAATCCTTCCTCGTGCGTAACCGACTCCCAAGCCCGTTTTCTTAAATTTTGTAGACCAAAACGTTTTCAAAAATGGCCCAATCACACTTTAAAAAAAGATTGGTGGCGACTCCGTTTTTGTATTTTAAAGTTGGCCCGTTTTTTCAAACAAAAAAATGGTTTCGACAGTTGCAATTTAGCAAATAAATGCCTCTAAAATAGTAGCAAATTAACAATAAAACATAAGTTATAAAATATCCAAACAATAATGCGGCGTTATGCCTAGGATTTTTCGGCTTTTCTTCTCCCATTTTAAACTCTATTTTTAGTTTACCACTTAGACTTTGATTAGTGTAGGTTATTTAATATCAATTTACCACTTAAGAAAATTTAGACTGATTCGAGCCAAAAAAATCTTACCTGAAGCTTAGTCCGTTTAAAAAAGGGTCTTATTTTTGTTTAAGTCTATTTTTCGGACCTATATTTTTACTCAAACTCTCCCACTTTTCGAGTAGATCTTGGTGCAGACGAATAACCCGCCATATTATCACACTTTAAAAAACCAAAATTTAGAGACTAAATAAAAAAATCACCAAATTTTGGATTAAGGTGTAAAAAATTTAAAGACTAAATTAAAAAAAATAAATTTAAAAACTAAACGTTGATTTATCCAAAATTCAATGTCATTTGTCATTACGAGGTCATCATCTCCAAGTTGAAGAAAGAAAACACAAAATCAACCAATTAAAATACATTGATGTTGCTATTAAAAAAATACACTAATGTCGGTAAAATAATTGATACGATAAATGAAATATGACTTTCGTTTTAATAATAAAATTTAGATATTAAAGGTGGGAGTGAAATCATTTTAATCCAAAATTTTAATATAATATTAGATTTTATTACACTTATAATAATGTGGTTCTTAAAAGAAAATATTTTATGTTATAATTGAAGTGCTAATAAATTTATATTTTAATATTATTAAATATATCTTTTATTCAGTTTTAATTCTTTTATTTAAAGATATATAAAAATATTAATTATAATTTAAAATAAAAGATATTTTTTAATTTTATAATCTGAGTTGGTCACCCAAGTCAAGGGTGATATCAATTTACAAATTCGATAAAATGTTTAAATATAAATATAATTGAGTCGGTGATATGTTAAGGGTGAGATCAATTCATTAAAATGTTTAAATATAAGTTTTAGATTAGATATAAATAGATATTGCGAAAAAAGTATTTTAAAATAGATAAATTAAAATATTTTAAGAATAAAAGAGGCAAAATACCTAAATATACCCAAAAAATTATTTCTTGAAAAGGCGATTTTTTAAAATTTACCGAAAAGGGTCATTTCCCCACAAAATGCGTCCACGTCAGCACGTTTTGTGGGGATGCAGCTGGAAAGCGCACCCTTGGAGGAGCGCTTTTGCCACATCAACACAAAGCGCGCTAACGGGGATGCGCTTTCTTCGATGTGGCAAAGCGCCCCAAGGGCGCTTTCCTCTTGCATCCCACAAAACGCTACCGACGTGGACGCGCTTTGTGCCTCCCTCCTTCCCCGTCTACCCTTCCATTATTTTTAGTGTTAGGGTATGAAATTTTAAGGTTTCTAGGTTAGAGTTTATGATTTTTTAAGGTCGTTAGATTTAGGGTTTTTAGGGTAATTTTAATAGAGTAGATTAGAGTTAATTAGGGTTTAGTAAAAATATATTTAAGGTTTTGGGCAAAATATATTAGCCAAAAAATTATTTAAATTTTTTGACAAGCATATCTGCAAAATAATTTTGAGAAGATTTTTCGAACAAAATGGCAAAAACGCTCAAGCAAGATGATGCACTTGTCAAGAAAAGTCTTGAAAAGAGCTCTCACGTGGATGCTCTTTTGCTATAGTAGTCTCCGGTAAAATAATTTTGAGAAGACATTTCTGAACAAACAGTGGCCAAAACGCTTCAAGCAGGATGCTTGTCAAGAAGAAATCTTGAAAAGAGCTCCCACGTGGACGCTCTTTTGCTACAGTAGTTTCCGGTAAAATAATTTTGAGAAGACGTTTCTGAACAAACAGTGGCCAAAACGCTTTCAGCAGGATGCACTATCAATCAAGAGTACTGAAAAGAGCTCCCACGTGGACGCTCTTTTGCTATAGTAGTCTGTGGCAATCCTTAGACTATAAATCAGCCAAATTTCATTCTCAGGTTGCATAACAGAAATTGAGACAAAAGAAAAATAGAAACTGAAAATGAGTGAAAGTATTAATGCTGTTATTTACTACGATTGTGAAGTTTGTGACATCGAAAATGGTGTTGTTTTTTTATCGGAGAACACAATGCGACTGGGTTTTAATCGGAACATAGATTTATTAGAACTTCGCAAAAGAATTAGGCGTAAAATCTTCAGAACAACGTCAATGAAAGTTCAGTCTATTAAGTATAGATTTTGCGCTTCGGTTGATCCGGTGAGATATGAATCATTCGACATCAAAGGTCCTCGGAGCTTTGAGGCAATGGTGGAGACTCATCTTGCCAGGGGATCACTCTATCTTGAGGTATATGTACAATTTTCATCGCCAAGTGATCTTCCTTCGACCTCAACATCTACTTCTATTAGAGGGAAATACACGACCCCAAGCCGACACTCTGTTAGTGGGAGGCAGAATACGGAAGTGCCCGTGTTTAGTGGTAGTATGGAAAACATAACCCCTGCACGACACTTGGTTGGTGGATGGGACATGCATTTCCTTCCTTCGACGTCTGATGATAGAAATACGTATTGGGGAACGTCATCAACTTCTAGTGGTTGGAAATCCACATATGATTGGGAACGTTACGAAAGATGTTTAAGGAGGGATAATGTACTCCTCACGACATCCACCGGTAAGAGGCCCTCGTTTGTTGCAGATTATGGTAGATCAGATGATGAGTCAGATATGGATCCACCTCGAGAGCCCGGGTCTGATGGTGCAGAAGTTGGATTATTTTCTGAACCGGAGCATGTTTCAACAGTACCTGAAGGTGTTGAGGACGGTTCAGACGAAGAAGAAGAAGATCCGCTATTCAGGGCGTACTCGGCTCCAGCTCACATACATAATGTCGATCTATCTCAAGACGATGCATTGGAGTTTCCTGAACTACCACACTAGACGCATGATCGTACAACTTCGTCGTTGGATTCGGGTGGATTAGAAGTTGGTAACGAGTTTTCCAACAAGAATGCTTTTCTTGCTGCATTGAAACAATACAGCATCAAGAACGGGGTTAACTACAACATGGTTAAATCTAAGCTCGATAAGTACCTGGCGAAGTGTGCAGTGCAAGACGGTACATGTTCATGAAAAATCATGGCCTCGTTGAGGAAAAGGACAGGCTTGTAGGAGATCAAAAAGTACAAAGGTCCACATACATGTCTTGCCGGTATAGTATCACTATGTGTTCAATGTTTTTGAATAATACTAATATTACGTAATGTTGCAATATTTAACATTCTTCATTGACAGGTGTTACACAAGATCATCCGAAGATGGATTCAGAGATGTTGGCTGACTTAATAATACCGACGATGAAGGCCGATCCCAATACTACAGTGCCAACCTTAATTGGCAATATTCGTAGCCAATTGGGGTACACGCCCTATTACAGGAAGGCTTGGATAGCCAAGCAGAAGAAGTTGGAAAAATTGCATAGTCAGTGGGACGATTCATATAATAAAGTGTGGCAGTGGTGTCAGGTGCTGGAGAGATATGTCCTAGGCAGTATAACAGACCTTAAAACGGAATCGACGTACTATAACGATCGTTTGGTCCGTGGATGTGCAGTGTTCAAACGTCTTTTCTGGACATTTAAGCAATGCCGAGATGCATTTATATACTGCAAGCCATTGGTACAAATTGACAGTACCTTTATGTACGGTAGATATACGCATCGGCTATTGCTAGTTGTGGCACAGGACGACAGTGGAAGAATCCTTCTGATTACGTTCGCAATAACACCGAGAGAGTCAGTTGATGATTGAGATTTCTTCCTATCTAGGTTAAGGAGGCATGCCTGCCCCCAACCTGATATATGCGTTATATCGGATCGGGGCCCTGGAATACTAGCCGCAATAGAGCGCTAAGGAAGCCTGTGGCATCGCACACATCATCGATATTGCCTAAGGCATGTTGCATCCAACTACTACAGGCAACATCGATCTAAAAGTCAGCGATGGCAAGTGACCAATATGGGTATGTAATATCTATTAATATAATTTTGTTTGTAATATTCAATTTATTCTCAATTGAAGAGTAGTATGTAATATTCGCTATCAACATATATTGGTAGGGTACGAGATCAATAAGGACCGTTTTCAGGAGATGTTGGCGAGTTTGTGAGCAGATAACGAAGAAGGCGCAAACTACCTGTACAATATTCCTTTCAAACAGTGGATACAATCATACGACGGCGGCCTACGATATGGTCATATGACCTCAATCCTGGCAGAATGCATAAATTCTGTTCTAAAAAGAATGCGTCATCTGCCGATAACATTGGTTGTACGAGAGACATATTTTTGTTTAGCGGCACTATTTTCGAAGCGAGCAGCGAGTTATAAAGGCCAAATGCAAGGAGGCCATGTATGGAGCGCGAAGGTCTTGCAAGAAATTAACAGGGGGAAGGCACGGGCCAACACCATGCACACAGTGTGTCACGATCGCGACAACCTATAGTTTCGTGTGACGGAGTTTGACAGACCGAACCAAGGTATTGTTGGCGGGCAGTATTGTGTACACTTGAGAAATAGGATCTGTGACTGTGGGATATTTGATGCACTTTGTTACCCATGCGCTCATGTACTTGCGGCTTGTCAGAATCTCCGTCTTCATCCCATGAGCTATATCGACGAAGTGTATAAATTAAAAAACATGTACAACGTGTGGAGACACGTATTCCCCCGATCCAGATGAACGTAAGTGGCCGTCGGTATCGCTTGCACCGTATAAGCTGTTGCCGGATAGACAACTGAGGCGCAAACCAAAAGGTCGACCTTGCTCGAGTAGAATACGCAACAATATGGATATCCGAGAAACGAGCAACCAACGTAGGTTGTGCGGATGGTGTAGGAACCACGCCATACATCTCGCTCGTGTCCAAATCGGAATAGTTGACAGTCTTCTTAACTTTTTTTTGTCTCTTGGTGTCTATGTAAATTCTATTTATTTGTTGATGAAAACGGTGAACTTTTGTAGAATGACTAATTTGAAAAAAAAAACTTTTAAGTTACAATAAAATTACAAATATTTGACTTTTATTTTAAAATTAAATTTCAATAAAAATTAAACAAATTTCTATTTTATTAAAGATATTAAAATTAAATTACAAAAAATAAAAACAACTTTTTAATTTATTAAATATATTTAAACTAAATTACAAAAAATAAAAATAAAAAATAAAAACAACTATTTAATTTATTAAATATATTAAAACTAAATTACAAAAAATAAAAATAAAAAACTTTTTATTTTATTAAATATATTAAAACTAAATTAAAAAATAAAAATAAAAAACAAATTTTTATTTTATTAAATATATTAAAACTAAATTAAAAAATAAAAACAACTTTTATTTAATTAAATATATTAAAACTAAATTACAAAAATAAAAAATAAAAAAACAACTTCTTATTTTATTATATTACATATATTAAAATTAAATTATAATAAAAAATTAAACAATTTCTATTTTATTAAAGATATTAAAGTTAAATTACAATAAAAAAATAATCAACTTCTATTTTATTAAATTACATGACTCGCTAAATGGTTCCACCTAATTAAATAAACTTTTAGCATGCAATTATACTACTTTTAGCATGCAATTATACTATAAATCTACGAAATAATTGTAAAATATAATATTAAATTTACCTCGTTATCAGTGGGAATGAATATGGCTGGTCGAGTCGAGGACGTAAAAATGGAAATCGAAACCATGCCCATGACCTGCAGTAGTGATAGGCAACCTCCAATTTTGGCTTTACTCGACCGCGTCGCCCCGCACAACTCCCGGTACAACCTCGATAGCATGGCAGACCCCCAACTCAATTCACCGGCTACTCTGAAATCAACAAGTTTCAGGAGCCATCTCAGGTGGACGAGGTTTCTAGAGAGGTTCGGCATCAGATAGCCTCCAATTATCTGAAGAATGTATGCCCGAGCATACCGTATTCTTTCTACTTCGGTCGAACCCTCGTTCGGCTCCGAGAATGTGTCTCGTAACCAGGCCATATCGATCCGAGCTCCTTGAATTCTATCCGGAATGGCACCCAGAAGCTCATAGCATACGGCCATCCAATCGATAGATGTTGCGGACTGGTGACTACCGACACATGCCATCGGTAATCCCAATCTGCTGGCTGTACATCTTCTAGAGTGATGGTACACTCTCCGCATGGCAGATGGAAAGTGTGCGTCTCGGGTCTCCACCTCTCTATCAACGCGCTCATCAAAGGCGGCTCCAACTTGAACCCCCGGCCTATCGTGACCACGTGCTAAAAACTCGCTTCCCGCAGGTAAGTCTCGATCAACGGCGATGGGGGACCATGCATGTTGCGAATATAACATTCCAACACCCGATCTACAGACTGTTTAAAAAATTATATAATTAAAAATTAATTAAAATTGCATAATTGAAAAACAAATTAAATAATATTGAAAAATTAAAATTAAAACTTACCATTTGCATTTGCTCGACGGAGATGTGCTTGTTGTCTAGGCGACGTAATTCCCCGGCCATTGTAATCCGATAAAAAATTTTAAAATTTTCCAAAAAAATATATTAAAAAATTATAAAGGGCTTTTTCATAAATAGTAAAGGACTATTTAGAAATTTGAGCATAAATTTCAAGGACTTTGAGAAGAGAAAATTGAGAGAATATTGAGAAAGGATTGAAGTGTGAAAGAAATAAAGGGTTGGGGGGGTCTTATACTTTTTTTTTTACCGTTGGGGCCCCCAACAGTCAAAAAAAATTGCCCGTTGGGATTTGACCATTGGAGGGCTAAAGCGCGTCTTCGGGCGCTTTAGCTCAGATCCCCAAAAACGCTACCGACGTGGACGCATTTTTGGGGGAAATGGTACTTTCCCGTAAATATTCTTCAAACTGGCACATTTCCGTAATTTTTCTTTATTTTTAGTATATATGGGATATTTACCCGAAAAGAGAAGGAAAAAAAATGGATGGTTTTGTTGATTTCCATCAAGTCTTGATAGAAGGAGGGTTGGGGGCTTCTTATCCTTTTCCAGCTCCATTATTGCCATCCAAATTAAGTGTTTTCCTTAAAATCTCGTTGGGCCAACAAGCAATTGTGATTGTTAGAGTAGAAAATTGCGTGTTCAAAAGTTCACATAAAATACACTTTCCCAACAAAAGTAAGTTCCGTTGGGTAGACAAACACTTTCCTACAATAGGTAAAGAAGACAATCGCAAATACGTTGGAATTAATACTAAGGACCAAACCATAAATAAACCTAAATAATATGTAATAAAAGTTTACCGAAAACAAAATCCACATGGATTAGGATTTCAATATCTTAAGCAAAGATAGTTTGGGCCTTTCGGCCTCCTTACTCCTTTGCTATGTTTTAAAAAACATTAAAATTGATATTGAATTTACATAATTTTAAAGGAATAAATGTTAATCTTAAAAACACCAATATTGATGTTTGATCCTCAAATATATATAAAAAACAAACTGTTGGTATAGCAGTAAAGAAACTTATGATGCTTTGGTTGATACTAAATTAAAGTTTGAATCTACTTTTTCTTCTTTAAAATAAGAATATTAATTTCAATACTTGTTGCAATCTGGTGTCGTGGTGTAGTTGGTTATCACGTCAGTCTAACACACTGAAGGTCTCTGGTTCGAGTCCGGGCGACGCCATTTTTATCTTCTTCTTTTTTGCCCTTTTTGAAAATTACAAATTAAAAATAATATCGCCGTTGCCGGGGATCGAACCCGGGTCACCCGCGTGACAGGCGGGAATACTTACCACTATACTACAACGACCTCGCTGGTAATTTGTAACAACTTTTTTTTTTAAAGAAATCTTGAATATTATTACCTTTCAAGGAACAAAAATAAGTTGGCTGTTTTTTCCCTATTTTGAAAGGTATAATAAAAAATTAAAAACGCCGTCGCAGGGGATCGAAGACAGGCAGGAACACTTACCACTATACTACAACGACCTCGTTAATCGTTAAAGAAATATAAATATACATAACTTTATTACATTTCAAGAAACAAAAATAAGTTTTCTGGTTTCATGGAAATTGACTTCTGTTCTCAAGTGTTATTAAGCTTTAACTAATGTGCAGATATTGGTGATGGATATTTGGTTGGCTAAGTTCATTTTAATTGGTTGTTAATAGAGCAATTTCGTACTGTGATCTTTATAACCATATTACAGTCATTTGCTTAACTAAACCTTTTACATCAATTGTTTGTTTAGTTTTGTTCTTTCTTATTATGTCTATGAAATTCATTTCAGGAACAAGAAAAAAGTACAGTGGTGGGACTCAGACCCTTTGAAGAGTCTTCATGCTTCCCTTTGTTTACTCTGCATCTGATACAATTTTATCAGAAACAAGAAAGGCAACACTTGAAATTGAAAAAAAAAAAAAAACTAGTAAATAAAAGAAACAATGATTTTCTTAGAAAGACCGACAAAAATTTCTTAAAACTTTATTTCTCCATCATGCCATCCCCATCCAACTATCCGCTATTGATGAGTGCTTGAACTTTTCTCTTCAAAAGCATGCAATTCTCCGTGGAATGACCCTGAGTCTCATCATGGTAATCATAATATGCATTATCATCATACCAGCTCAGTTACGGAGGGTGAAGGGGCTCTACTAGAACTTTTTCAAGGAGTTACTTCTCAAGACGCTAGAGTAGTAATTTAGAGTAAAAGACAGAGAGTGGTTCAAATTGTTCTCTTCTTCGAGTATTCTTTGATTGTCTTTGACTTGCAGTAGACTGATTGACAGGTAGAGGTGCATGTACCAAAAATGGTGGGGTAGGGGTAAACAGCTTTGATGATGAGCTACTGAGTGATGATATTGTGCAACTATTAGGCATGAATATGCCCCATGAAAAGAATTGTTCCTGGGAGGGTAAAATGAGAATACAATTCACTACTTCCTATCATTGCTTGGAAATCTTCTTCTCGTTCTTTGGATCCCTCAACTGGATGTTTTATCTTCTTCGAGTTTCTCAACCTTTTATAGTATTTTCAATCATTTCCCTCCTGATATTACTGTCATTAAAGTTTCTTGTGGCACTACCATCAATTTTATCGTAGTACAAGGGTTGCAATGTACTCACAAATGACATAGTAGTCTCTCTCTGTGTCAAGAGTGGTTGCATTTGTGGCGTTGTGTCTTTCCATCTTTGAGAATCTGTCTTAAGCTTTCATAAGTTTCTTTCCCATGCTCTGCAAGACTAAATGATTCGGAACCATGTAAGACACATGTTTATATTGATCCAAAAATGACTTTGCCAAATCCATCCATAATCTTATCATGTTCCAACTTAACTAAATATACCAACTTGCAGCAAGTAGAGGTGCATGTGCCACAAAAGGTTGGGCATGAATAAGGCCTTGATGATTAGTTGCTAAGTGATGATATTGTAGGACTATCAGACATGGGTTGTCCCATGGAAATCATTGTTCTTGGGAGGGTAAAACAAGGGGTCATGAGAACACAATTCACTACTTCCTATCATTGCTTGGAAATCTTATTCTCTTGCTTCGGATCCCTTGACTCCCTTAATGATTGATGCTTTATATTCTTTGACTTTCCCACTCTTTTATAGTATTTTTCAACCATTTTCCTTGAGAATACGATATCTTTAAAGTTCCTCGTGGCTCTACCAACAACTTTATCGTAGTACGGGGTTGCAAAGTACTCACAAAAGACATTGTAGTCTCTCTCTTTGTTGGTGGTGGTTGCACTTGTGCTGATGTGTCTCTCCATCTTTGAGAATATTGTCTGAAGCTTTCATAAGCTTCTTCTGCAATGCTTTACAGGAATAAATAATTTCGAACCATATAGGACATATGTTTATATTAATCCAGAAAAGCTTTAGCCAAATCCTTTCTTGACCTTATCTTATTCCAAGTTAACTAATTATACCACCTTGCAGCATATCCAATGAGACCATCTTAAAAATAATGCATCAAGAGTATGTCATCATTCACGTGCCTAGTCTTTTTTTATAGAACATTTTAATTTGGGCCGAAGGGCAATTGGTCCTGTCATACTCACAAAATTGTGAGTTTTGAATTTCAGCAAAACAATCAAATCAAATACAAAGCTTAGTGGAATTCTCTTGCATCTATTCCACTAAGCTCTTCCATGCTTTTAATCGACCGCAAATAACTGATACTTGTCTTGGGCTTCTAGTGATTCAAGTAGTGCAGCATTACTGCTTCTCAACTCTTTCTATTTGGTGGGTTCAACCATGTTCGACATAATTGGGTCGATTAAGGTAAACCTTATCATCCTTGGATCCTGATGTGTTGCTCTTGTTGGATTAATATAGATAAATGGTACCCTGTTAGTTGGTGGAACTACTTGGGGGTGCATTTCATAAGAACATTGGCCATCAGGGAATACGACTAGGTGACTATAACTTTTCTCTCCATCTATAACAATGTTTCTAAGATGTCCCTTTTCCTTAACCATAACAGACATCAGATCCATCAGTTTAGCAATTTGTTCCCTAACTTCCTCTTAATTCACGCTACCTTTTCTTGGTTTTCTTCTTGGGCATCTCTGGTTTATTCCATTTTAGGCAATGGGTTTCCTCCATGATTCTGGTTTTACACAAACACTAACGGTGGCATTCAATGATTCTTACAATTCTAATTTGAAAGAGAAACCCACTTAAAAAGCTCAGCCAATCACTACTTCTGAAATGCATATAATGAATGTATGCGTGCATGGAATAAATGTGGTTAACAGGATGCATGTTACGGAGACAAGTTGAAGCACAAATATTATTACAATAAAAACATGTGGAAAAATCTAAAATAATTTAACAAATTTATTTACAAATTAAACTGATTCTATCGTAGAAATGAATGGGATACAAAAGCTATAAAATAACAAGCCTATTGTAACAACCTTTCATTTTGTGCACTTATTTGTTCGACATGGCTTTACTCGGATGGATTCTTCGGTTAATTATAGGTTGTTTGTATTTTATAAAAGCACTCGACTTATCCTTGTTGTCACTAATAAAGTTCTTGATCTTTATCTATTATAGGTTCTGATTTCAATTTGAGGAAATACATTTCCTTTTGTCTACACAAAGGGTTGCTCATAAAGACATAAAGTGTATGTATTCAAAATATTTCGATAGTCTACGAAAAAATCTCATAAAAGCGTAATATTTTTTACTCCCATTGAATTAAACGAAACTTGATATAAAATTTATGTTATGTAAAATATAAGTGAATAGTGTATAAAAGGACCTCATAAACTTTTTACTAATATTTAAACCGAAAATAAATAACACAACAAAATTTTAAATCACATAAAGTCTAGAAATATATAGTAGAAAAAGAAAACATGTACAAAAATATACATGAATGCATGAGAGAGAACTTTTAAAATATTTGTTTACAAAATTGAAGGGATTATATAATTAAACACGATTCAACTAATCAAATATTTGAACAACTCATAATTAAGTTTAGGCTTCTCAAAAATATTTCTAATGGAGTCGTCAAGCTATCACAATTAATTTTAAATTAAATTAGTTTACACGATAAATTATAACTTTTAAAATACAAATTTTTATTAAAAAGTAAAAGTCATCTCATCACTAATTTTTTTAGTCACGTGCGATTGACTACCTATAAAAGTTGTGATAATATCGCATCTGACTCATCATGATCTATATTATCTATTATATATATTTAAGAGTTTCATTGAACTGATGTCATTCATCAATTAAGTTTTAATTCAGTTGTAAAATTATCAAAAAATTATTATTTCATAAAGCAACATTTATTATTTTGAAAATACTTTTATCTTTTCATATTTTTATATAAACTGGTTGAGGGGGGTCGACTCTTTCAAGAAAAGTCTTTGAATCTGTCGGGCAGTTGAGTAGACCCTAAACTATCGAATGTATTATCCCAAGCCCAGGATGGTCCAAGTTTTGTCTTTTGACTCCGCAGAGAGCCCCGAGGGTTCACAGAGTGGGAGCACCTCAGTTGGTGGAGAGAGAACATACTTGAATGGCGTGTAGATAATTAATCAAGGAAGATGCGTGCACAGGGGATCGAACTACCAACCAAGGCATGAGTAGCCTTAGTAAGGAGACATGGTACCACTCGATCGTGAACCTTCGAGGCTCTTCGTAGAGTCAAGGGACAAAACTCTGATCATCTAGATTCCAAGACAATACTTTCAATTGTTGAGGACCTAGTTGAATACCTAGTGGATAACTCATCGAAGACTTCTCCCGAAAGAGTTGACCCCCCTCAATAAAACTCTATAATAACACATGCACATTATGAGATTTGACTTAAGACATTATAATTTTCATTATCTTTACTTTACTATTTCAATAAAAATTATATTTGATTTTTTTTATAAATTTATTACATATTTTTTTCTCTCGATGTGCTATAATCTAATTATTATGATAACAATATACACATATATGAATATGTACCATGATGGACACAATTTAAAGTTCAAATGGGCTAAAAAGAGTTTACGTATGAAGAGTTTACCTGAAAATATTTCAAGTTTTGGTATAAACAAAACTTATTTTAATTTAAAAAAATAAAATAAAATTTAAATTTCGAGTTAACCAAATTGAGTTATTTAAATTATTTAAGATTTGAGTCAACTTGAATAAGTAATTCGAGTTTCGAATTTGAATCAAGTTCAATTTTACTATTCGAATAATTTGAATAATTCGAATAATAAATTGGTATAAATAACCTTTTGGTCTCTGTCAAGTTTGAAAATGAGCAAATTGGTCTTTCCCTCAACAAAAATTACAAAAAAAATTCAAAATAATTTTCAAAAATTCAAAATAGTTTTTAAAATTCAAAATATTTATAAAAAATTCAAAATTTAAATTTTTAAAAATTATAAAAATTTCAAAAAATTTAAAAATATATAAAGAAAGTTAAAATTAAAATTTTTCTAGAATAATAATTTTGGGGACTTAAGTTAATAAATGATTCAAGTTTATCATGCTAAATTATTCAAGTTTATAATACTAAAGTATTTATTATTATTATTTTGCTTTGAAAATTTTTCAAATATATATAGTTGCAAATTTATGTGTTCTAACATGAAACTAGTTATCTTGTAACAAGATTTTAATTTGATATGTTTAATTTTTAAATTTAACTCGAATAATTTCACTCGATTTGACTTGACTCAATTTCATTTCACTCGACTCGATTAAAAAAAAATTAAATTGAGTTAGGATGATAAAATATGACTCGTCAACTTGAAATTTTTCACTTGATTCGACTCGATTCGATCGAACACTCACCCTAATTCAACTTGATTTGATTGAACACTCACCCTACTCTTGAATTGGCTAGCTACTAGATGTATTCAATGGTCAAGTTAATTGCTCAAACGCCAAGGTTTATTCAAAATTTTAGAGGATTTGAAAAAAATATTAAGCTCGAAAAATGAGCTTAGATAAAAGAATTAAATCGGTTTGAAATATGAGTCGAGCTAGGCTCCAACCTTAAATGTCTTAGCCTATTTTCAAAATTTGTAATATATTATATTATGTTATTTTTATATAATACATAATTTATAACGCATAAAAATTAAATCTATAGTAATATATAATGAGTAACTATTTGATGCCTTGATGATGAAAATTTTTAAACACAAGTGAGATTAAGATTTTGTCACATGTCCTATTTTTATTTTTATAAACAACTTAATGACACATGACAAAATCTTAATCCTCATGATGTTCCCTCATCGTTTTTAGCTACGAATAATAATCCGAAAATACAAAATATCAAATTCTATATCAAATCACAATCAATTACAAAGTCACACATATTTTGTAATTTATTCAATTTAGTCCCTAAAACCGGACTAGCATAATTTTCAATGTAGACCTTTGGATTAAAACCGATTTAACATTTACTCATTAGGGCCTCCTACTTTTTATTTCTATTGAAATTCCATGAAAAAATTTCATTTTATTCAATTTGGCCCCTAATGTACAAATCTATCAATTAAGCTTTACAATTTAGTCCTTTTCTTAAACTAAGCTTAATTCCTATCAATTTCACATTTAAATCTTCAAGAAATCAACAATGGAAACTTTCTAAAACTTTAACAGTTTTACAAATTGATACATAGACTAACTAAATCAAGCTCCCATTACCTCAAATATATAAAAATTGCAAGAAAATGAACTAATTTCACTTACCTATATATAGTTGAATGTGATAAGGAAAAGTTTGAAGTTTTACTAATTGTTGGCTATGGAGGACGGCACAAATGAAAAAATGGTGAACATCCACTAACTTTTCTTGTTTATAGTTTAATTTAGTTAAGCTTTAATTTTAATAATTCTTTATTAATTTAACTAATGAAACTTAACATCATCCACTATCTCCCTGTTAAAAATGGTCTAATAACCACTTTGCCTCTTTCGATCAATTGCTATTTAAGTCTTTAAGCCATTTTCTAATTAAAAACTTACGGCGATTGAACTTTTATGATTTAGTCTCTAAGCCACAATTAATTAGTAATCCTGCTAAATTACTTACCCAAAACTAAATTCATCAATACACTAGCTCTATAAATATTCTTATTTAATATTTACTGATTAGGTTTATGGAAGCGAGATCTAGAAATCACATTTTCGATACCACTAAAAACCGTGTCATTACATTAACTTTTAATTTCCTTTATTTTCCTTTTTTAAGAATTAATTTTCATTTTTTAGTAGGGAAAATTTCAAGGATTTAGAGGAATTAACTAGGTTTTTATAGGAAAAACTTGAGCTTTTACATGAAATTGAGTTACAAGTGAAACATTTGGGTTTTATTTCAACAGTTTAATAACCTAATTCCATGTACAAACTTAGTTTTTTTTTAAATAAATATAATTCTAAAAAAGAAAATGAGTGGCCAAAATGAAAACTTATAAAAGTTGGGTGACTAAAATGAGTATATGTAATAGCAAATTAACGACGAATGACTAAAATGATAAAAGTATGTAAGAATAATGCTTAAATTACAAACCTTTTATTTTCAGTGTCCAAAATAGAAACTTATAAAAATTGAGTGACCAACTGTATAATTTACCTTATATTTAATACATAAATTAAAATAATATAAGGAAAGAAAGAAAAACACAGAGAAAAACTATAGCATGGTTTCTGTCCCTGTTATTACGTACTATGTTTCACATGGAACCATATGCGATTCACTATAATTCATTTAACTCGATACTAAAACTTCATAAAATAATATTTAGTCCTTCAATTTAGTAATTATTTTGCTTCAACTTTAATCTTATTTAAGGTCACATTAATTTTGGATCATGACATTTTTTCCTTTTAGATGTCCAAACTTAGATTCTATTAAGATATGATGATACGAGAATTTAACAAATTTTAATAATTTAAAAATTATATTTTTAGATTTTATATAAAATTTTAAGCACTTTCAAATAATAATGTAGCACAATTTCAAAATATTATATAGATATGATCATGGACTGGGTCTAGTCAATGCAAAATTATAAGTTTTTTATTTTAGGCCTTGGCCCGACTTGAAAAATGAGTTTAAAATTCTGCCAAAACCCGATTCAGATTAAAAATGTTAAACTTGAACCCGATTCGGCCCTTCCGTATTAAATTTTTTTATATAAAAATAAAATTAAAAAATATAATACATGGAATACACTAAAAACATTAAAGTAAATGTTTCCCAACAAATTAAAAATATATTAAAAAAGTCTTTAAACTTAAATAACACTAATATAGTTGCAACTTAGCAAATAAATGCCTCTAAAATAGTAGCAAATTAACAATAAAACATAAGTTATAAAATATCCAAACAATAATGTGGCTATACCTAGTATTTTTAAACTTTAAACTTTAAACTTTATTTTCAGTTTACCACTTAAACTTTGATTAGTGTAGGTTATTTAATATCAATTTACCACTTAAGAAAGTTTAGACTGATTCGAGCAAAAAAAATCCTACTTGAAGCTTAGTCCGTTTAAAAAAGGGTCTTATTTTTTGTTTAAGTCTATTTTTCAGACCTATATTTTTACTCAAACTCTCCCACTTTTCGAGTAGATCTTCGGTCTGGACGAATAACCCGGCCATATTATCAAACTTTAAAAAAACCAAAATTTAGAGACTAAATAAAAAAATACCAAATTTTTGGATTAAGGTGTAAAAAAATTTAAAGACTAAATTAAAAAAAATAAGTTTAAAAACTAAACGTTGATTTATCCAAAATTCAATGTCATTTGTCATTACGAGGGTCATCATCTCCAAGTTGAAGAAAGAAAACACAAAATCAACCAATTAAAATACAACGATGTTGCTATTAAAAAAAATACACTAATGTCGGTAAAATAATTGATACGATAAATGAAATATGACTTTCGTTTTAATAATAAAATTTAGATATTAAAGGTGGGAGTGAAATCATTTTAATCCAAATTTTAATATAATATTAGATTTTATTACACTTATAATAATGTGGTTCTTAAAAGAAAATATTTTATGTTATAATTGAAGTGCTAATAAATTTATATTTTAATATTATTAAATATATCTTTTATTCAGTTTTAATTCTTTTATTTAAAGATATATAAAAATATTAATTATAATTTAAAATAAAAGATATTTTTTAATTTTATAATCGAGTTGGTCACCCAAGTCAAGGGTGATATCAATTTACAAATTCGATAAAATGTTTAAATATAAATATAATTGAGTCGGTGATATGTTAAGGGTGAGATCAATTCATTAAAATGTTTAAATATAAGTTTTAGATTAGATATAAATAGATATTGCAAAAAAGTATTTTAAAATAGATAAATTAAAATAATTTAAGAATAAAAAGAGGCAAAATACCTAAATATACCTAAAAAAAACTTATTTACTGAAAAGGGCTGATTTTTTTAAAATTTACCGAAAAGGGCCATTTCCCCACAAAATACGTCCACGTCAGCACGTTTTGTGGGGATGCAGCAGGAAAGCGCACCCTTGGAGGAGCGCTTTTGCCACATCGGCAAAGCGCTGACAGGACGACTTTGTCGATGTGGCAAAAGCGTTCCCCAAGGGCGCTTTGTCACATCCCATTAAAACGCTACCGACGTGGACGCACTTTTGCCCTCCTTCCCCGTCTGCCCTTCCAGCTATTTTTAGTGTTAGGGTATGAATTTTTAAGGTTTCTAGGTTAGAGTTTATGATTTTTTAGGGTCGTTAGATTTAAGGTTTTTAGGGTAAATTTAATAGAATAGATTAGAGTTAATTAGGGTTTAGTAAAAATATATTTAAGGTTTTGGGCAAAATATATTAGCCAAAAAATTATTTGAATTTTTTACAAACAGATCGGCAAAATAATTTTGAGAAGACGTTTCTGAACAAACAGTGGCCAAAAACGCTTCAAGCAGGAAGCAATGTCAGCAAGAGTACTGAAAAGATCTCTCACGTGGACGCTCTTTTGCTATAGTAGTCTCAAGTAAAATAATTTTGAGAAGACGTTTCTGAACAAACAGTGGCCAAAACCTTCAAGCAGGATGCACTGTCAGCAAGAGTACTGAAAAGAGCTCCCACGTGGACGCTCTTTTGCTACAATAGTTTCTGGTAAAATAATTTTGAGAAGACGTTTCTGAATAAACAGTGGCCAAAACGCTTTCAGCAGGATGTACTATCAGCAAGAGTACTGAAAAGAGCTCCCACGTGGACGTTCTTTTGCTATAGTAGTCTGTGGCAATCCTTAGACTATAAATCAGCCAAATTTCATTCTCAGGTTGCATAACAGAAATTGAGACAAAAGAAAAATAGAAACTGAAAATGAGTGAAAGTATTAATGTTGTTATTTACTACGATGGTGAAGTTTGTGACACCGAAAATGGTGTTGTTTTTTTATCGGGAAACACAGCGCGACTGGGTTTTAATCGTAACATAGATTTGTTAGAACTTCGCAAAAGAATTAGGCGTAAAATCTTCAGAACAATGCCAATGAAAGTTCAGTCTATTAAGTATAGATTTTGCGCTTCGGTTGATCCGGTGAGATACGAATCATTTGACATCAAAGGTCCTCGGAGCTTTGAGGCAATGGTGGAAACTCATCTTGCCAGTGGATCACCCTATCTTGAGGTATATGTACAATTTTCATCGCCAAGTGATCTTCCTTCGACCTCAACAACTACTTCTATTAGAGGGGAATACACGACCCCAAGCCGACATTCTGTTAGTGGGAGGCAGAATACGAAAGTGCCCGTGTTTGGTGGTAGTATGGAAAACATAACCCCTGCACGACACTTGGTTGGTAGATGGGACATGCATATCCTTCCTTCGACGTCCGATGATAGAAATACGTATTGGGGAACGTCATCAACTTCTAGTGGTTGGAAATCCACATATGATTGGGAACGTTACAAAAGATGTTTAAGGTGGGATAATGTACTCCTCACGACATCCACCGGTAAGAGGCCCTCGTTTGTTGCAGATTATAGTGGATCGGATGATGAGTCGGATGTGGATCCACCTCGAGAGCCCGGGTCTGATGGTGCAGAAGTTGGATTATTTTTTGAATCGGAGCATGTTCCAACAGAACCTGAAGATGTTGAGGACAGTTCAGAAGAAGAAGAAGAAGATCCGCTATTCAGGGCATACTCGCCTCCAGCTCACATGCATAATGTCGATCTATCTCAAGAAGATGCATTGGAGTTTCCTGAACTACCACACCGGACGCATGACCGTACAACTTCTTTGTTGGATTCGGGTGAATTAGAAGTTGGTAACGAGTTTTCCAACAAGAATGCTTTTCTTGCTGTATTGAAACAATACAACATCAAGAACGGGGTTAACTACAACGTGGTTAAATCTAAGCTCGATAAGTACTAGGCAAAGTGTGCAGTGCAAGACGGTACATGTTCATGAAAAATCATGGCCTCGTTGAGGAAAAGGACAGGCTTGTAGGAGATCAAAAAGTACAAAGGTCCACATACATGTCTTGCCGATATAGTATCACTATGTGTTCAATGTTTTTGAATAATACTAATATTACGTAATGTTGCAATATTTAATGTTCTTCATTGACAGGTGTTACACAAGATCATCCAAAGATGGATTCAGAGATGTTGGCTAACTTAATAATACCGACGATGAAGGCCGATCCCAATACTACAGTGCCAACCTTAATTGGCAATATTCGTAGCCAATTGGGGTACACGCCTTATTACAGGAAGGCTTGGATAGCCAAGCAGAAGAAGTTGGAAAAGTTGCATGGTCGGTGGGACGCTTTATATAATGAAGTGTGGCAGTGGTGTCAGGTGCTGGAGAGATATGTCCCAGGCAGTATAACAGACCTTAAAACGGAACCGACGTACTACAACGATCGTTTGCTCCGTGGATGCGCAGTGTTCAAGCGTATTTTCTGGACATTTAAGCAATGCCGAGATGCATTTATATACTGCAAGCCATTGGTACAAATTGACGGTACCTTTATGTATGGTAGATATACACATCGGCTATTGCTAGTTGTGGCACAAGACGACAGTGGGAGAATCCTTCTGATTACGTTCGCAATAACACCGGAAGAGTCAGCTGATGACTGGGATTTCTTCCTATCTAGGTTAAGGAGGCATGCCTGCCCCCAACCTGATATATGCATTATATCGGATCGGGGCCCTAGAATACTAGCCGCAATAGAGTGCTAAGGAAGCCTGTGGCATCGCACACATCATCGATATTGCCTAAGGCATGTTGCATCCAACTACTACGGGCAACATCGATCTAAAAGTCAGCGACGGCAAGTGACCAATATGGGTATGTAATATCTATTAATATAATTTTGTTTGAAATATTCAGTTTATTCTCAATTGAAGAGTGGTATGTAGTATTCGCTATCAACATATATTGGTAGGGTACGAGTTCAATAATGACCGTTTTCAGGAGATGTTGGCGAGTTGCGATCAGATAACGAAGAAGGCGCAAACTACCTGTAACAGTCCAAAAACGACCCTAATCGAAAAGGTGGTTTCGGGACCACGGATCTGAATTTCAGAAATGTTTTTAATTATTAAATTGATATCAATGTTGTGTGATTAAGCATAGGTTATAATATCGTAGGTTAATTCGGGTGTTTTAATGAACTATTTTAAGTGAAGGACTAAATTGGAACAAATATGAAAGATAACTATGTTGAGATTTAAAGGGCTTAATTGAATTGTCCTTTTTATGTAGGTTTTGCATGGTAAATTGTCCAAATTAGAATAAGTGGACGGCATCATGATGGATGTATATATTAAATTTATTTAATTTAGATAGTGGCATTAAACTTACATTATTTAATTGAATTAAAATAAATAAATTAAATGACAAAACAAGTAGTGGAGAGTCATCTCCTACCTTTAGCCTTTGAGTGCCGAAATTGGAAGGAAGGAAAAGAAAATTTTGAGCTTTATCATTCGGTTCTTGCATGCTCCCATAAGGTTAGCTTTTGTACTTCATTTTCTTAAATTCTTGCATTTTTAACTTCATTTCTTTGAGTATTACCGAACCCATGTCAAAGATTTTGAAGTTTAGACATGTTATAGGTTCGGCCATTAGTGATTAAATTTGGGTTTGCTATGCTTGATGAATGGATAAAGTATGTTTAAACTCAATATGTTTTGAGTAGAAATTTTAAATGAGATGAAGAATAGTGGTATTAAACTTGTTAAATAATTAGTATGAATTTATATGGTTATTAGGTAGGTTCGACTATGAGGAAATAAAATGTGCAATTATGTGTAAAATTGGGAGAAATTTTATGTTTGGACTAAATTGAGTATTATATGGATTTTTAATGAGCTAGGGAACAATCGGCCTTAACTCATTAGTAAACAAATTGGCATGATTTTGAATAATTATAAACTTTGTATATATTTGTGTAACATGTGATATATCAAGGACGAATTTATAATTGTCCCTTATTCGTTTATGGCTAAATCGAGTAGAAAAGTATTGAATGAGCTCAAATTTAAATTTATTTAGATCAAATACAAAAGGGAAAGGCTTTGGATCGGGGGAAAACGAAATCGGATGAGTAGCCGGTACACTCGAATTCACCAACTCTCAAGGTAAGTTTATAAGCAATTAGGTTCAATTGAATAATGCTTTGAAATGAGAATTTTAATCTTGTTAATCAAATATTTGGGGAATTGCCGAATGAAGCAAGGGAGTGTTAAGATACATTAGTTAAATGGAGTCTATTATATGCATGTAAGTATGTGTATCTATTGTCTGGTTGGAATGAGCATATTGAAATTTGTTCTTCTTTAATTGCCGAATTTGATGTGGATTTTAACATTCATGATAGTTGAACATGTGGATAATTGCTATGTGATTTTCGGTAGAATTGATTTGGATAAATAAGTATGATATGAATAATAGTTAAATGTGGATTTTGGAAATAAGTGATGGAATGGAATAGTTACTTTAACATATATAGATAGATGTGGCCGAATGTGATACAAGGTGATTAAGGATAGAATTTGTGTGGATCTTTAATTGTATGGGTATTTGTATGGATGAAAATGAATTCCTATGCGTATATACTACTGATGAGAAAACGGGTTGAAAAGCACTGTGTTTGCGAAAATATAATCACCGAGCACTGTGTGTGCGAGATCGGTTAAAAAGCACTGTGTGTGCGGAAATATAATCACCGAGCACTGTGTGTGCGAGATCGGTTGAAAAGCACTGTGTGTGCGGAAATATAATCACCGAGCACTGTGTGTGCGAGATCGGTTGAAAAGCACTGTGTGTGCGGAAATATAATCACCGAGCACTGTGTGTGTGAAATCGGTCAGAAGGCACTCTGTGTGCGGAGATTTATTATCGAGCACTGTGTGTGCGAGATCGGTTACATGGCACTGTGTGTGCGGATTATTAGATTTCCTCAAGAATTGAGGTAATTATTAAGGGTAAATAAAAGTGTCAGGTAAGTTGTTTAAATACGACTATAAAGCATATGACTATGTGGTTACTACTTTTTCTTTTGTTTATTATGGGATTGAGTGAGCATGGGATTGATGAATGTATATCTAGTTTATGTGGATAGGATGAATTATTAAATCTTTAGTTGAAACTAAAGAAAATAGTGAAATGCTTACTTGTGAATTTTACCTTTTGCTTAAAACTTCTTGAGCTATTTAAGCTTATTTGAAGTGTTGGTTTCATGGTGTTTTAGGTCTTTAAAGTCGCAACTCGAACTCGGAGATCCTTGTCAAGTCAAGCACACTATCAAAGTTTTGGTACTTTTGAAATAAACTTAAAGTAAATGGCATGTATAGGCTAAACTACAAATGTTAAACATATCTTTTGAATGGGATGTTAAAATACCATGCGGAAATGGCTTTTACTTCTTCTATGAATTAAGTGAAGATAGTAAGTTAGTGTATACATATATGTGTTCATGAGAAATTTTGGTTGAAAGCTACTTAATTTGAATGAGTATGTATGATTGATAATGGATGGAATGAGATTAGGTGAAACGGTTGGAATTAGTCTAACTGAGTAGTAAAGATGATAATATTGTTTGGCTTGGTATATGTTCTCAATTAGAGGAATTCGGATGTGGTTAAGTTTCTATGATGTTGTTTGAGATGAATCGCTTGCTTAACATGACGAATGTATATATATATTTGCATTATAAATTCGGCTTGGAGTTTATGACCTTATGATTATATGAATTTGGTTTAAGTAGCATGCTTGTTCGGTTACGAAATAAATCCTTGAATGTGGTTGAGATGGTTAACGAAATTTCTAGGTTGATGGAAAATTTAAAATGATGAGCCATTTATCAAAGTTGCAAATTAGGCTCTCTTACCATATCATAACTTGAATAATTGTATAGAAGTTTGAGTAAGCTAAACTTGTTTTTATTAAAAATGTACATGGGTTAAGATTATAGTATGTATTGTGGAGTGAATACCTATTTTATGCATTTATGTATTCGGCATTTTACATTGAGATGTTCATATATGTTTTAAATTGGCTATTATTTAGCTTTAAATTGGGAAAAGTGGAAGTTGTTCATGAATTCGAATTAAAATGAGAGAAAATATGTATGTTAAGTAGATCATGTGAAATAATGTAAAATTAGCTCAAGTTTAATATTGAATGCCGTGTTTTGATATTAATAAATGTAAGGCCTGTAACCCTATTTGGGTGACTGATGCGGGTTAGGGGTGTTACATTTTATTGGTATCAGAGCTACGGTTTAGTCGGTTTTTGGACTAACGTAGTGTATGAGAGTCTAGCTATACATACCATTATTTACAACGTGATAGTGTGATGACTTTTGACAGCGAAGTGTATTTTGTTTCTTTTATATAGTAATGGATCCGGATCCGGCGAGCATTAGTGATGATGTCGAGTGTGGCGCTCGCTCCGCGCAAGGGACCGCGTCGGAAGAATCTCGACCTTCTGCGAGTGGCCCAGACGAGAGGGTAAAGCGGGCCTTCCATAATATGATGAGTGATTGGTTCAGCCATTATTTACGAACCACTCCTGCAGTTCAACCATCCCTGGATCCGAATGTTCCCCCGTAAACCAATTGTACCTCCTGTTGCCAATCCTGAAAGAGTATCTAAGCCTCCTATTGATCGCATAAGAAAACACGGAGCTCAAGAATTTAGAGCTGAAGATGGCGACGATGCTGAAAGAGCTGAATTTTGGCTCGATAATCTTGTCTGTGTTTTGACGAGTAATCTTGCACACCGATGGCGCTTGAAGTCGCCATATCTTTATTACGGATTACGCCTACTCTTGGTGGAATACTCTCGTATCTATTGTCCCGAAAGAGAGAGTTACCTAGGACTTCTTTCAGGCGGAGTTCTGAAAAAAGTACATAAGTCAACGCTTCATAGACTCCAAGCATAAGGAATTCCTCGAGCTCAAGTAAGACCGTATGACTGTGTCTGAATACGAGTGCAAATTTGTGCGACTTAGTCACTACGCTCGTGAATGTGTATCCTCTGAGGCTGTTATGTGCCGGAGATTCGAGGATGGTCTGAATGAAGACATAAAACTCTTGGTTGGCATTCTTGAGATTAATGAGTTTTTGTACTTGTGGAGAGCTTGTAAAGTCAAGAAGGCTGGAAAAGAAAAGCGGAAAGTGAAGTTGAATCTAAGGATTTTGAAAGAGATCCGTGGGTAGATTTACGAGATGGCAACAAAGAAGACTAAGAACAATGATAGTCGACCCAAACCCAATACGGGATTTCTATTCGTGATCACCACCAATGAGTTCTCGAGCTACATCGATTGGCTAGTGTCGGTAATGCTCGATCGAGCAAACTGAATGTCGCAGATCTGATGAGCGACATTTCGAGAGAGTCTTTGGGTAAATCTTTAATCGCGCTTGTTACCGGTATGGTTCGCAAAATCACTTCGTCCGGGATTATCCGGAGACTGTTGAGAAGGGCACTACTCAGAGCACGAGGCCGAATAGCACTACAACTAGAGGTAGGCCAGCTCGTAGTGGGGGAGGTAACAGCGGTGCACAAAGAGGGACTTCAGATGCGGTTATCCGAACAGATACTCGAGTACCGGCTAGATCTTATGCCGTCCGTGCTAGAGAGGAGGCCTCATCTCCAGACGTCATTACCGGTATTTTTACTCTCTTTGATACTGATGTAACTGCTTTGATTGATCTCGGCTCTACTCATTCATATGTGTGTGAAACATTAGTAGTCAGTAAGACTCTACCTGTTGAGTCTACTAAATTTGTGATTCGAGTTTCAAACCCCAGGTCGATGTGTATTGGTAGATAAAATGTGCAAGCGCGCCTTTGATGATTCGAGATATGTGTTTTTGATCGATTTGATGTTATTACCTTTCGATGAGTTCGACATCATCCTCGGTATGGACTGGTTAACCACTCACGATGTAGTAGTGAATTGTAGATGAAAATGAAATACTTCGGATCGAATCTGCAGATTTGAAAGGGGTATCAACTGTAATATCCTCATTATTAGCTCGGCAGTATTTGAGAAAGGGGTGCGAGGCTTATCTAGCATATGTGTTTGACAGCAAAGTAACGAAAAAGAAGATTGAATCGGTATCTATTGTTTGTGAATACTCAGATGTGTTCCCAGAGGAGTTCTGGGATTGCCACCTATTCGTGATGTGGAGTTTGGTATTGAGTTGGTGCCAGGGACCACCCCGATTTCAATAGCTCCTTATAGAATGGCACTGCAGATTAAAAGAATTGAAGGCTCGATTGCAAGAATTAACCGATAGAGGTTTTGCTTGACCAAGTTTTTCTCCACAGGGTGCTCCCGTTCTTTTGTGAAAAGAAAGACGGAACATTAAGAATGTGCATTGATTATCGACAACTCAACAAGGTGACGATTAAGAACAAATATCCTTTGCCACGCATTGATGATTTATTCGATCAATTTGAAAGGAGCCTTGTGTTTTCAAAAATTGATCGAGATCCGGATATTATCGATTGCAAGTTAGAGAATCGACGCATCAAGAGCGCCTTTCAAACAAGATACGGATATTATGAATTTTTGGTGATGCCGTTTGGGCTCACTAATGCCCCTACGATTTTATGGACTTGATGAATAGAGTTTTCGGACCGTATCTAGATCAGTTTGTAGTGGTATTCATAGATGATATACTAATCTATTCTCGAGATAAAACCGAGCATGCAGAGCATTTGAGATTAGTACTACTGATTTTGCGTGAAAGATAATTATATGAAATTCAAACAAATGTGAGTTTTGGTTGAATGAAGTTAGCTTTACGGGGCATGTTATTTCAAAGAACGGTGTTCGGTCGACAGAGTAAAGTATCACCGTGACTTGAGTGGAAACCCCACGAATATATCTAAAATTGTAGTTTTTGGGACTTGCGGATATTATAGGACGCTTTGTGAAAGGGTTTTCCATGATAGCGACTCGATGACAAAGCTGTTACAAAAGATGTTAAATTTGAGTGGTGCGAAAGGTGTGGAAGAGTTTTGATCAGTTGAAAACCTTATTGACGGAAGCCCCGGTACTCATTCAACCAGAGTTGGGTAAGGAGTTCATAATATTTAGTGATGCATCTTTAAATGAACTCGGTTGTGTATTGATGCAGGAGGGTAAAGTCGTAGCCTACGCCTCGAGACAATTGAAACCGCATGAGAGAAATTACCCGACACACGACCTTGAGTTAGCTGCGATAGTCTTTGCCTTGAAGATATGGCGTCACTATCTTTACGGTGAGAAATGCCACATCTACTCGGATCATAAAAGTCTAAAGTACTTAATGACTCAAAAGGACCTGAATCTGAGGCAGCGACGATGGTTGGAATTATTAAAAAATTATGAGCTTGTAATTGATTATCACCCGGGAAAGGCTAACGTGGTTGTTGATGCGCTTAGCCGAAAGTTACTATTTACTTTAAGAGCGATGAATGCGGACATGGCTATTGTCGAGGATGGTGCGATCATTGCTGAGCTGAAGTTGAGACCCATGTTTGAGTAGCAGATTCGAGAAGCTCAAGAAGTTGACAATGCTTTAAAAGCAAAGAAAGATCTTTGTGGTTCGAGTTCGGATTCAGATTTTCGGATAGGTGCTGAAGGATGTCTATGGTTCAAGAATAGGATTTGTGTACCGAAGAACCCTGAGTTAATTGGAAAGATTTGTAATGAAGCTCATAACGGTGGGTTGTCGATTCATCCGGGTATACGAAAATGTATAACGATCTCGAAACAACATTATTGGTGGCATGGTATGAAGCGAGACATCTCGAATATGTGTCGAAGTGTTTAGTGTGCCAACAAGTAAAAGCCGAACATCAAGTGCCATCGGGACTACTTCAGCCAGTTATGATACCTGAGTGGAAATGGGACCGAGTTACTATGGATTTTGTATCGGGTTTGCCTTTGTCGCCAAGCAAGAAAGATTCAATCTGGGTCATTATTGATCGATTAACAAAAATGGCTCATTTTATTCCAATACGTACGAATTTCTCACTTGATAAGTTGGCGGAGTTATATGTATCACGGATCGTGCGGTTGCACGAGTACCAATTTCTATTATATCGATAGAGATCCAAGGTTTACATCGAGGTTTTGGAAGAAGCTGCAGGATGCTTTAGGTACTAAGTTGCACTTTAGTATCGCTTTTCACCCTCAATCGATGGTCAATCCGGCGTGTTATTCAAATACTTGAGGATATGTTGAGATGTTGCGTCCTTGAGTTTGGGGTATATGGAACGATACTTACCTTTAATTGAATTAGCGTATAACAACAAACTTTCAATCAAGTATCAAGATGGCACCTATGAAGCTTTATGCGGTCGTAAATGCCGTACACCTCTATCTTGGACCGAACTAAGTGAAGGCAAGATACACGGGTTGATTTAATTAGGAGGCGGGCGGAAAGTTAAAATAATTCGAGAAAGTCGAAAGCGCATCGGATCGCCAAAAGTCGTACGCAGATCTGAAACGAAAAGATATAGAATTTCAAGTGGGTGATCGAGTATTCTTAAAGGTATCGCCATGGAAAAAGATACTCAGATTCGGTCGTAAGGGAAAACTGAGCATGAGGTTTATTTGGCCGTACGAAGTTGTGGAGCGTATAGGGCCGGTTGCATACAAATTAAAGTTGCCGTATGAACTAAATAAAATCCATGATGTTTTCCATGTGTCAATGCTCCGACGATATAGATCGGACCCTTTTCATGTGATTAATCCATCTCAAGTGGAAATTCAGCCCGATATGACGTATGAAGAAGAACCAATTCAGTATCTTAGATCGTGAAGAAAAGAGTTGCGAAACAAGAAAATATCTTTGGTTAAAAATCTTGTGGCATAAACATGGGGTAGAAGAAGCAACTTGGGAAATCGAAGAATCAATGAAGGGACGTTACCCACACCTTTTTACTGGTAAGATTTTCGGGGACGAAAATTTCTTAAGGGGAGGAGAGTTGTAACAGTCCAAAAATGACCCTAATCGGAAAGGTGGTTTCGGGACCACGGATCTAAATTTCAGAAATGTTTTTAATTATTAAATTGATATCAATGTTGTGTGATTAAGCATAGGTTATAATATCGTAGGTTAATTCGGGTGTTTTAATGAACTATTTTAAGTGAAGGACTAAAATGGAACAAATATGAAAGATAACTATGTTGAGATTGAAAGGGCTTAATTGAATTGTCCTTTTTATGTAGGTTTTGCATGGTAAATTGTCCAAATTAGAATAAGTGGACGGCATCATGATGGATGTATATATTAAATTTATTTAATTTAGATAGTGGCATTAAACTTACATTATTTAATTGAATTAAAATAAATAAATTAAATGACAAAACAAGTAGTGGAGAGTCATCTCTTACCTTTACCCTTTGAGTCTTAGAAATTGGAAGGAAGGAAAAGAAAATTTTGAGCTTTATCATTCGGTTCTTGCATGCTCCCATAAGGTTAGCTTTTGAACTTCATTTTCTTAAATTCTTGCATTTTAACTTCATTTCTTTGAGTATTACCGAACCCATGTCAAAGATTTTGAAGTTTAGACATGTTATAGGTTGGCCATTAGTGATTAAATTTGGGTTTGCTATGCTTGATGAATGGATAAAGTATGTTTAAACTCAATATGTTTTGAGTAGAAATTTTAAATGAGATGAAGAATAGTGGTATTAAACTTGTTAAATAATTAGCATGAATTTATATGGTTATTAGGTAGGTTCGACTATGAGGAAATAAAATGTGCAATTATATGTAAAATTGGGAGAAATTTTATGTTTGGACTAAATTGAGTATTATATGGATTTTTAATGAGCTAGGAACAATCGGCCTTAACTCATTAGTAAACAAATTGGCATGATTTTGAATAATTATAAACTTTGTATATATTTGTGTAACATGTGATATATCAAGGATTAATTTATAATTGTCCCTTATTCGTTTATGGCTAAATCGAGTAGAAAAGTATTGAATGAGCTCAAATTTAAATTTATTTAGATCAAATACAAAAGGAAAGGCTTTGGATGGGGAAAAGCGAAATCGGACGAGTAGCAAATACTTTCAATTCACCGACTCTCAAGGTAAGTTTATAAGCAATTAGGTTCAATTGAATAATGCTTTGAAATGAGAATTTTAATCTTGTTAATCAAATATTCGGGAATTGCCGAATGAAGCAAGGAGTGTTAAGATACATTAGTTAAATGGAGTCTATTATATGCATGTAAGTATGTGTATCTATTATGCAGTTGGAATGAGCATATTGAAATTTGTTCTTCTTTAATTGCCGAATTTGATGTGGATTTTAACATTCATGATAGTTGAACATGTGGATAATTGCTATGTGATTTTCGGTAGAATTGATTTGGATAAATAATTATGATATGAATAATAGTTAAATGTGGATTTTGGAAATAAGTGATGGAATGGAATAGTTACTTTAACATATATAGATAGATGTGGCCGAATGTGATACAAGGTGATTAAGGATAGAATTTGTGTGGATCTTTAATTGTATGGGTATTTGTATGGATGAAAATGAATTCCTATGCGTATATACTACTGATGAGAAAACGGGTTGAAAAGCACTGTGTTTGTAAAAATATAATCACCGAGCACTGTGTGTGCGAGATCGGTTAAAAAGCACTGTGTGTGCCAAAATATAATCACCGAGCACTGTGTGTGTGAAATCGGTCGAGGAAGGACTTTGTGTGTGCGGAGATTTATTACCGAAACCTTGTGTGTGCGAGATCGGTTACATGGCACTGTGTGTGCGGATTATTAGATTTCCTCAAGAATTGAGGTAATTATTAAGGGTAAATAAAAGTGTCAGGTAAGTTGTTTAAATACGGCTATAAAGCATATGACTATGTGGTTACTACTTTTTCTTTTGTTTATTATGGGATTGAGTGAGCATGGGATTGATGAATGTATATCTAGTTTATGTGGATAGGATGAATTATTAAATCTTTAGTTGAAACTAAAGAAAAATAGTGAAATGCTTACTTGTGAATTTTACCTTTTTGCTTAAAACTTACTAAGCTATTTAAGCTTATTTGAAGTGTTGGTTTCATGGTGTTTTAGGTCTTTAAAGTCGCAGCTCGAACTCGGAGATCCTTGTCGAAGTCAAGCACACTATCAAAGTTTTTGGTACTTTTGAAATAAACTTAAAGTAAATGGCATGTATAGGCTAAACTACAAATGTTAAACATATGTTTTGAATGGGATGTTAAAATACCATGCGGAAATGGCTTTTACTTCTTCTATGAATTAAGTGAAGATAGTAAGTTAGTGTATATATATATGTGTTCATGAGAAATTTTGGTTGAAAGCTACTTAATTTGAATGAGTATGTATGATTGATAATGGATGGAATGAGATTAGGTGAAAGCGGTTGGAATTAGTCTAAGCGAGTAGTAAAGATGATAATATTGTTTGGCTTGGTATATGTTCTCAATTGGAGGAATTGGATGTGGTTAAGTTTCTATGATGTTGTTTGAGTTGAATCGCTTGCTTAACATGACGAATGTATATATATATTTGCATTATAAATTGACTTGGAGTATATGACCTTATGATTATATGAATTTGGTTTAAGTAGCATGCTTGTTGGTTCTGAAATAAATCCTTGAATGTGGTTGAGATGGTTAACGAAATTTCTAGGTTGATGGAAAATTTAAAATGATGAGCCATTTATCAAAGTTGCAAATTAGGCTCTCTTACCATATCATAACTTGAATAATTGTATATAAGTTTGAGTAAGCTAAACTTGTTTTTATTAAAATGTACATGGGTTAAGATTATAGTATGTATTGTGGAGTGAATACCTATTTTATGCATTTATGTATTCGGCATTTTACATTGAGATGTTCATATATGTTTTAAATTGGCTATTATTTAGCTTTAAATTGGGAAAAGTGTAAGTTGTTCATGAATTCGAATTAAAATGAGAGAAAATATGTATGTTAAGTAGATCATGTGAAATAATGTAAAATTAGCTCAAGTTTAATATTGAATGCCGTGTTTTGATATTAATAAATGTAAGGCCTGTAACCCTATTCGGGTGACTGATGCGGGTTAGGGGTGTTACACTACCTGTGCAATATTCCTTTCGAACAGTGGATACAATCATACGACGGCGGCCTACGATATGGTCATATGACCTCAATCCTGGCAGAATGCATAAATTCTGTTCTAAAGGAACGCGTCATCTGCAGATAACATCTGTTGTACGAGAGACATATTTTCGTTTAGCGGCACTATTTTCGAGGTGAGTAGCGAGTTATAAAGGCCAAATGCAAGGAGGCCATGTATGGAGCGCGAAGGTCTTGCGAGAAATTAACAGGGGGAAGGCACGGGCCAACACCATGCACACAGTGTGTCACAATCGCGACAACCTATGGTTTCGTGTGACGGAGTTTGACAGACCGAACCAAGGTATTGTTGGCGGGCAGTATTGTGTACACTTGAGAAATAGGACCTGGGACTGTGGGATATTTGATGCACTTTGTTACCCATGCGCTCATGTTCTTGTGGCTTGTCAGAATCTCCGTCTTAATCCCATGAGCTATGTCGACGAAATGTATAAATTAGAAAACATGTACAACGTGTGGAGACACGTATTCCCACCAGTCCCAGATGAACGTAAGTAGCCGTCGGTATCGCTTGCACCGTATAAGCTATTGCCGGATAGACAATTGAGGTGCAAACCAAAAGGTCGACCTTACTCGAGTAGAATACGCAACAATATGGATATCTGAGAAACGAGCAACCAACGTAGGTTGTGTAGATGGTGTAGGAACCCTGGCCATACATCTCGCTCGTGTCCAAATCGGAATAGTTGACAGTCTTCTTAACTTTTTTTTGTCTCTTGGTGTCTATGTAAATTCTATTTATTTGTTAATGAAAATGGTGAACTTTTGTAGAATGACTAATTTGAAAAAAAAAAAAACTTTTAAGTTACAATAAAATTACAAATATTTGACTTTTATTTTAAAATTAAATTTCAATAAAAATTAAACAAATTCTATTTTATTAAAGATATTAAAATTAAATTACAAAAAATAAAAAACAACTTTTAATTTATTAAATATATTTAAACTAAATTACAAAAAAATAAAAATAAAAATAAAAACAACTATTTAATTTATTAAATATATTAAAACTAAATTACAAAAATAAAAATAAAAAAAACTTTTTAATTTATTAAATATATTAATACTAAATTACAAAAAATAAAAAATAAAAATAAAAACAACTATATAATTTATTAAATATATTAAAACTAAATTACAAAAAATAAAAAATAAAAATAAAAACAACTATTTAATTTATTAAATATATTAAAACTAAATTACAAAAAATAAAAAATAAAAAATTTATTTTATTAAATATATTAAAACTAAATTAAAAAAATAAAAATAAAAATAAATTTTATTTTATTAAATATATTAAAACTAAATTAAAAAATAAAAAACAACTTTTATTTAATTAAATATATTAAAACTAAATTACAAAAATAAAAATAAAAAACAACTTCTTATTTTATTAAATTACATATATTAAAATTAAATTATAATAAAAATTAAACAATTTCTATTTTATTAAAGATATTAAAATTAAATTACAATAAAAAATAATCAACTTCTATTTTATTAAATATATTAAAATTAAATTACAATAAAAAATAATCAACTTCTATTTTATTAAATATATTAAAATTAAATTACAAAAAAATTAAACAACTATTATTTTATTAAATATATTAAAACTAAATTACAAAAATAAAAATATCTTTTTATTTTATTAAAAAAATTAAAATTAAATTACATATAAAAAATAAACAACTTTTATTTTATTAAAGATATTAAAATTAAATTACAAACACAAATAAAAAATAACTTTTATTTTATTAAAAAAATAAAAAAATTTATTACAATTAAACAATAAAAAATCCCGTCCGAATCAATGTTGATGCTTGGTTGGGCCTTTGGATTCCTCTTTCTTCTAGCTTCGTGTGGTCGTGGAACCTCCAAGGGATTACAGTTCCTCGGCGGTGGAGTGCAGTTGTGGGTGTTGGGAGGATGACCCACCTTGATAAAATAACGACTGCAGAGATGTTTGCATAAATCACGGTGGGGTGTCTGAATCCCGTACGACGAAGGATACTGGTAAAAAGAAGTGCTCCCCGACGGCGGCCTCAAGATCTGGCCAGTCGGAGTAGTCGGGAATGGACTTGAACCGGGCCATGCATTCCAACCTGGGATGGGACTGGGAAAAGGAAACATATATGGGTTAGGATACATATAAGAGCTAGGGTACACACCTGGCATAAAGGCCAAAGGCTGTGATGTCGGTGTTGTCGGCTGAAGTGATGGGCCGGTGACTATGTGGGCGCTGTTGATGGGCTCGGTGACTGTGTCGGCACTGTTGAAGGTCTCGTCTCATCACCCCTTCTCCTTGAATTTAAAAGGCCCCATCGTTCCCTTTGTTCACGAAGTTGTCGTCGCCTCTCTTCTTCCGACAACAAATACGACTTACCATGGATCCTAAACCATGGCATGTATTCCAGCACGCACGCTAACTCAGGAACGACGATTGGTTTTGGATAGGTAAATAGCCATACCGGTTCTCCCACATCTCGATATATGCTGACCAAAATCTTGGCCAATCCATGTGCAACTGCCGTAAGTCAACTTTGTGCTCATCGTCGAGCACCTCAAGTGGCACGAGAATCGATTGTCAGAATCTAAATTGTTGCAGAACCTGATCATACTGGTGTATCTCCACGGTCGCATAGTTGATCAATGGGACCTTCACGTGCCAAATATTTTGATTTTGCAAGAACTCCTCCAGAATTACTGCCCGAATTGCCGGATTCTCGTACGGTGTCTATTGAAACTATATTAACATGACGACAATATTAGTTATATACATAATACTAAACACTAAGTACAAAATACTAAATTATAAATACAAAATTCAAAACTTACTTGTGATTCCGATAGTTGGTCGAATAGAAGCCGTATATCTTCAAGCGAGGTAGGTATTCTAACATAACTCGCAGAATGGTTCCACCTAATTAAATAAATTTTTAGCAAACAATTATACTTTAAATCTACATAATAATTATAAAATATAACATTAAATTTACCTCGTTCTTAGTGGGAATGAATATGGTGGTCGAGTTGAGGACGTAAAATGGAAATCAAAATCGTGCCCATGACTGCAGTAGTGATAGGCAACCTCCGATTTTCACTTTACTCGACCGCGTCGCCCCGCACATCTCCCGATACAACTTTGATAGCACGGCAAACCCCAACTCAATTTACCGGCTGCTCTAAAATCAATAAGTTTCAGCAGCCATCTCAAGTGTACAAGGTTTCTAGACAGGTCCGGCATCAGATAGCCTCCAATTATCTCAAGAATGTATGCCCGAGCATACCGTATTCTTTCTATTTCGGTCGAACCATCATTTGGCTCTAGAAATGTGTCTCATAACCAGGCCATCTTGATCTGACCTCCATGAATGTTATCTGGAATGGCACCCAGAATCTCGTAGCATACGGCCATCTAATCGGTAGAAGTTGCGGACCCGGTGACTACCGACCCGTCCACCGGTAATCCCAATTGCAACTGCACATCTTCTAGAGTGATGGTACACTCTCCGCATGGAAGATGGAAAGTGTGCGTCTCGGGTCTCCACCTCTCTATCAACGCACTGATCAAGTTCGGATCCAACTTGAACCCCCGGCCTATCGTGGCCACTTGCCAAAAACCCACTTCTCGCAGGTAATTCTCGATCAACGGCGATGGGGGACCATGCATATTGTGAATATAGCATTGCAACACCCAATCTACAGACTGTTTAAAAAATTATAAAATAAAAATTAATTAAAATTGCATAAACCTAAAAAATATTAAATAATATTGAAAAATTAAAATTAAAACTTACCATTTGCATTTGATCGACAGAGATGTGCTTGTTGTCTAGACGAATTAATTCCCCGGCCATTGTAATACGATCGAAAATTTAAAAATTTTCTAAAAAAATATATTAAAAAATTAAAAAGAACTTTTTTGTAAATATTAAAGGACTATTTTGAAATTTGAGAGGAAGTTTCAAGGACTTAAAGAGAAATTTGAGAGGAATTTGAGAGAATATTGAGTAAGAACTAAAGTGTGAAAAAAATAAAAGAGTTGGGGGGTTTTTATAGGGAATTTTTTGGACCGTTGGAGGGCTAAAACGCGCCCTTGGGGGAGCGTTTTTGCCACATCAGCAAAGCGCATCCCCGTTAGCGCGTATTGTGCTGATGTGGCAAAAGCACTCCCCCAAAGGCGCTCTTTCCTGCTGCATCCCCACAAAACGCGCTGACGTGGACACGTTTTGTGGGGAAATGACCCTTTTTCCGTAAATTTTAAAAAATCGGCCATTTTCCGTAAATAAATTTTTTTTTTTTTGTATATTTAGGTATTTTGCCCAATAAAAAGTACAAAATTATTATAGCTGGCTTCCTGTCCCTACTATGAAAGCGGGCTTTTTTCAAAAATAACCCATATAAATTAATATATTTATACAAAGGACTTACTTGTAAAATTATGTACGAAAATGACCTGTTTTGAACAGTAAATCTCCATGTTGCCGTTGTCATTGGTGGCACTATCCTTTATAATGGGCCAATTGTTGGTTGATTTCAAAAAATAATAATTTGGGTGTCGTCGTTGTCAATTGTGGCACCAAATTAGAGTGTGAATATATAAAACATTCAAGGACTTGATAGAACATTTATCTTTTTAGATTTGATAAAAAAAGGGGTTACGTCATGACTATGACGACACCCAATTAAATGCTTTTAAAATATCCATCTTTTTGCATGCTAGTATGTTCTTATTTAAAATTAAATTTAAATAACTCTTAAAAATACACGAATAATAAAAATAAATCATTTTCATTTTTTTATTTTCTAAAACAATAAATTTAAAATATGTATAAAATTTTATTTTTTTCCTTTTATTTTGACTTAAGGAAAATTCTTGAGAAATATATTTGAGTAATTTAAATAAGAATTTTATATATTTTTAAATTTATTATTTTCAAAAAAAGTTTTTTTGTTTTTTATATATTTTAAGAGCTATTTAAATTTAATTTCAAAAGGACTAGTCTGATTTACTAGCACGTCTCTGTCTGTCTTCTCTGGCAGTTTTAGGGTTTCTTTTGTTTAGTTGTTTAGTGTGACGGCTGTGTGGCGTTTAATTGTTACTGGTCTGGATAGATTCACTAATTCAAATAGTTGGTGCTTCAGTATGGAAACAGAATTCGCGGGGTTAACAATAGATGAAGAGGAAGATAAGATTTTTCAGATACCGAATGAGCACACATCGGAGGGAGGAAGCGGTGTTTATCGTCTGGTGGGGTGTTTTTTGACAGCAAGTATGATTCACTTTTCGGCTATGAAGAGCACAATGGCAAACTTATGGCATCCGGTTAGAGGGGTTCAGATCCGAGATTTGGGGGGGAAAAGGTATTTATTTCAATTTTTCCATCTTATGGATTTAGATAGAGTGATCAAGGGTTCACCATAGACTTTTAATAATCATTTATTAGTCCTGCATAAGCTCCAGTAGGGGGAGGATCCCTTAAAAGTTCCTTTAATCTTTTCTCCTTTTTGGGTACAATTACATGACGTTCCTGTTGGATTTTTTTCTAAAAGAATTGCAACCCAAATGGGTAACTTTATTGGCACCTTCATGGAGTATGACGGTTTAAATTTGGGAAGGGAAAATAGGAATTTTCTGATAATAAGAGTGTTAATCGATATTCGAAAGGCTTTAAAACGGAAGAAACAAATTATGTGCTATGGAAAATGCTCCTATGTTAATTTCAAATATGAAAGACTGTCACTATTTTGTTTTTATTGTGGAAGACTGGGGCATAGTGATTCCTTCTGTGAAGCAAAGATGCTATTAGGAGTGGAAGTTGTTGAAATAGGATGGGATTTATCCCTGAGGGCTCAATCACGTAGAGCTTTATCGATGAATAGTGTGTGGTTACGTGAAGAGGAGGACAAGGAGTGGGATGATCATAAGGAAGAAACAGAGTTTTCGGAGAATAATGGGAGAGTCAATATGCCAATAATAAATAGCAGAAGTAATATTGATCCCATCCTAGGGATTAATTTGGAGGGATGCCAAAGACGTGGAAAGGGAAAAGTTAATGAAGATGGGATCCATACTCTAATGGATCATGATCTTGAGGACAGAGTGCTGGTAAGAGAAGAGGGCAAAAAGTGAAATAGAGGGGAGATGGAGAACCGTTTGAGGATTGATGAGGGGCATAGTTTGGAGGGGAAAAGTAAAAGGAAAGGAGAAGTTAGTCAACTAATATCGGCGGCTGCCATTAGGCAAGCCGACCGATCGCAATGAAAATATTAAATTGGAATGTCCGAGGATTGGGGAGCCCCCGGACAACTAGAAGACTTCGGCATGTGCTGAAAATGTATAATCCCCAAATTGTCTTCTTTATGGAGACAAAGATTTGTAAGAGTAGGATGGAAAGAATTTGAAATAGCTTTGGTTTTATGCATGGAATAGATGTTGATTCCAATGGGTCTAGAGGCAAACTTTGTTTAGCATGGAGGGGAAGTAGCAATATACGACTAAGGAGTTATTCACAGAGGCATGTTGATGTGATAATTGAAGAAGAAGAAGGCTGTAAAAAGTGGAGATTTACAGGATACTATGGGTCCCCATATCCACAAGATAGAACTGATGCTTGGAATTTGTTACGTCATTTAGGTGTTTTTAAAGAGCTTCCATGGATGGTTTGTGGGGATTTTAATGAAATCTTATATGGTTTCGAGAAAAAGGGAGGATTACCTCGCGAAGAAGGAAGAATGGAAGCATTTCGTAAGGTTTTGGAGGACTGCAACCTGGCGGACATCGGTTTTACAGGAAGCTGGTTTACATGGGAGCGAGGCAATCTGCCAAAAACAAATATCCAAGAACGATTAGACAGGGGAGTGGCAACTGAGGAATGGTTTTCATTATTTCCTGATTTTCAAGTTCAACATTTACCTCATACATTCTCAGATCATTGCCCGATACTGGTAAATACAGAAAAAAGAAAGAAGAGTAAATCTAAACAATTCAAATTTGAAGTATGGTGGATTATGGAAGAATCGTTTCTCGTTGAAGTTAAGAAAATTTGGGAAAATTCCGCAAGTGATCTGTTGAGTAAATTAGAAAGTGTGAAAAAGGGGCTGGAGAGGTGGGCTGGTCAGATTCAATATAATAGAAAGGAGAAGGAGGGGAAGTTATCACTCAAATTGGAGAAGTTGTTGGAAGCTGAGAGAAATGATGATAATTTGGCAAATCTCATTGATACCAGAATTCAACTCAATTTTGAGATAGAAAAATATGAAAGGTACTGGGAACAAAGGGCACGTGTGAATTGGCTAAAATCTGGTGATAGGAATACAGCTTTCTTCCATAAACAGGCAACACAAAAAAGGCAGAGAAATCAGATCCGAAAACTGCAATATGATGATGGAAGCAAAACAGATGAAATAGATAAAATGGAGCAGATTGCTAGATCTTTCTTTCTGAACTTGTTCTCAGCTGGGACAAGAGGAAATTATGAACACATTTTTTCAGGATTTACGCAATGTATTTCTGAGAAAGATAACTTAATGCTCAGGGTAGAATATTCAAAGGAAGAGATATACGAAGCACTTGCAGAATTAGGCCCAACAAAAGCACTAAGAGAGGATGGTTTGTCGGCGATCTTTTATCAAAATGTTGGGCAATAATTGGGGATGATGTTACAAGCTATTGTCTTAGCCAGTTGAATGGAGGTATGAATATAGACGGTATTAACAAAATAAATATTGTGTTGATTCCTAAGATTGCAAATCTGTTAGATATTACTCAATTCAAGCCAATTAGTTTGTGTAACGTTCTTTATAAGCTATTGGCTAAAGTATTGGCAAATCGACTTCGGTTGGTAATGGATAAATGTATTGATCTGGCTCAAAGCGCTTTTGTTCTAGGGAGGTTAATTTCTGATAATGTATTGCTGGCATATGAACTTCTACATACAATGAGGCAAAAGAGGTTGGGGAAAAAGGGGCTGATGGCAGTTAAACTGGACATGAGCAAAGCATATGATAAGGTAGAATAGAATTTTGTGGAAGAAGTGATGAAAAAATGGCTTTGATCCGGGCTGGGTGGCTAAACTTATAAAATGTGTTTCTACAGTGTCCTACTCAGTGATTTTAAATGGAAGTGTTGGAGAAACTTTTCTTCCTTCAAGAGGTTTGAGACAGGGTGATCCGTTAAGTCCTTTTTTATTTCTATTCTGTGGGGAAGGACTTTCCAGTCTGATGAAGATGGGGTTACATAAAGAATCACTAAGAGGTGTTAAGGCAAGCAGAAGTGGGCCTCAAATTTCTCATCTACTTTTTGCAGATGACTGTTTATTGTTTGGGACAGCAACAGAGAGGAGTGCAATTGGTTTGAAGCGGATACTTAATGAATACAAAAACTGTTCAGGTCAGAAAATCAATTTCTCAAAATCCACATTTTTTTCAGCACAAATACAAAGGAGAAAACTAGAAGAAATCTAACTAGGGTGCTTGGAGTCCGTAGTTCCAATGCTCATGAACGATATTTAGGCTTGCCCAATATGGTGGGTAAGAAAAAGAAGGCTGCATTTCAATCACTGAAAGACAAGTTGCGACAAAGAATCGACAACTAGAGTGTTAAGTATCTATCTCAAGGGGGTAAGGAGGTATTTATTAAGGCAGTTTTGCAGTCTATTCCAACATATTCTATGGCATGTTTCTTGCTTCCTAAAACTTTGTGCACAGAATTAGAGGGAATCATCGCTAAATTTTGGTGGCAAAACAATAAAAGGAAAAAAGGGATACATTGGTGTGCGTGGAAAGATATCTGTGTGCCAAAAGAATCTGGTGGCTTAGGTTTTCGAAGTTTAGCCCAATTTAATATTGCACTTTTAGCTAAGCAGGGTTGGCGCCTCATTAATTATCTAGATTCTTTGTTAGCCCGAGTTTTAAAAGCTAAATATTATCCGAGTGCGAATTTTCTAAATGCTACATTGGGTAATTTACCTTCACTCACCTGGCGAAGTATATGGTCTGCAAGAGGGTTACTGGAGAAAGGCTTCTGTTGGAGAATAGACAAGGGAGACAATATTTCTGTTTGGAATGATCTCTGGGTGTCGGGTAGTGAAGAGGACAGATTGTAGAACCATAGCAGAAATGAAAACATCAAATTAGTGTTTGATTTGATTGACGAAAGTGACAGAATGTGGAAAAAGAATTTGATTGTCAATACCTTTGATGCAAATACTGCTAGGAAAATTCTGCATATCCCGTTGGCGACAGTGGCATTTGAAGACTTTCAAGTTTGGAGAGGGGAGCCATCGGGCAATTTCTCAGTAAGGAGTGCCTATAAACTATTACAAGAAGCTACACTGAATCCTAATGATGTTATACAAACCGATACAAAAAATTTCTACAAGAAATTATGGTGCCTAAACCTGCCCTCGAAAATAAAAATTACAGTTTGGAAGATTGCGTGGAATTACATCCCCAGGTTTTCAAATCTCCTAATGAAGAAAGTAATTATAGTAGATCGTTGTAAAAGATGTCCGCAAGAAGTGGAGGATAGTAATCATGTCTTCCGATACTTCCCTACAACAAAAGAGGTATGAAAGCTGAGTCTCGAATGGGTACTGATGAATACTTCAACTGCCTGTTGGGAGTGGATTACCTGGGTCTTTAACAGAGGTACGAACAAACAACGCCGATCCTTTTGTTCCGGTCTCTGGATTATATGGTCAAGCAGAAATAGGTTAATATATGAGGGGAAAAAGACTAACAGTTGGGAAATTGCAAGACAAATTGTCAGTTACATATCAGTGCTTGACAGTATGGAAGAAAAAATACTTAGCTCGGTGGTATTAACGAGATCCCCCCATCTAGAACAAAGAGATAACGTAGCGGTTTATTTTGATGCGGCTTTCGATCATCAACTGTTCAGATCTGCATCGGGTTTGGTCGTTCGAGATGTGGGGGTAAAATATTAGCTTCAAAGTCGGTCCTCCATTCCAATGTGGCAAGTCCGTTTGCGGCGGAAGCACATGCAGGGTTACAAGCCATAAGGTTAGGCAAGCAAATGGGATTTCTGAATCTGGATATTATGGGTGATTCAAGAACAGTTATAAAAAAATGTCAAAGTGCAGATCGAGATAGCTCAAATATAGATGCATTGATCAGAGACATTCACGAGATAAAGACACATTTTCAAGTGGTCCGATTTAAGTATATCCCTAGGGCAGTAAACATTTATGCTGATCTAATAGCAAAAGACGTGCTTAAAAAGGGAGAAAAGTACTACCTGGACGGAGAGATTCCAGAACGCGTCGGGGCGAGAACTGGGGCAGTTTGGTTAAGAGGACTCCAGTCGAGAGAGAAGAAGTGGCGGTGATGTTTGAATCTTTAGAGAAATGGGCGACCTTAGGAGGAAAAGAGGGATTTGTGGTATGCGGTGGAAGGAAGAGTTATGCGGTGGAAGGAAAAGATTAAGCCTGTAAGGGATGAAATGAAATATATGATGCAGAGAGAAGACACTTGCCAGGGGAGAGGAAATAGTTTGAATTTGAAAACGTAGCAGAAAAGTAAAAATCTGCAAGAAATCTACTATGATACAGCTGTTTCTAGGGGATAGGAAACGTCAATCGACGAGAGAGAAAACATTTATTCGACATTGGACATTTAGGTTTAGGCCATTTAATTTTGATTTGACTTTTCATTTCCTATTTTATTCCTGTTTTAAATTTCTGTTAGGTCATTTAGCTTGGTCAAGTTTTATTGTTATTGTTTTAGCCCAATTTGCTGGTATGGATCGGTTCCAGTAGGTGGATTTTTGTCTTAATTTTGTTTTAATAAAAGTTCAGTTGTATTTCTTCAAAAAAAAATTTAATTTCAAAAGGAGACAAATTTAACATACAAATAAAAAGGTACGGCAGCACGATGGCATTACCATTTTTTAATCTAATCTAAAAGAATAATTGCTTCACCAAGTCCTTAGACGTTTTACATAATCACATTTTAATCTAGTACTGTCAATGATAATAACAACACCCAAAACTATTATTATTATTTTTTAAAACTAATCAATGATTAACCTATTATGAAAGATAATGCCGTCAATAATAATAGCAGAACCGAAATTTACTGTTAAAAATGAGTTATTTATGTACATAATTTTATAAGTAAATTATATTCGTAATTAATAAAACATTTCATGAATTAAAAAAATAAAAAGAAGAAAAAAAGCCGTGAAAGCCTTGTGTCGCATTTTCCACGTGAAGTCATGTGATTGACTTTTAATTCGCCTAACTCCGTACTGAAAATATTTTGTCCCCTTCTTTCTGCTGTTCTGTTCTGCTCCGGTCTGTCTGATTTGGTAGTGTATTCTATCTGTCCACATTTCCAGTCTCAAACTAGAATATGGTCACCCACTCAGTTTTCAGTCCAAACCCAGTTTCCACCTTTACTTCGTCCACCATTTCCACTAAAGGTGACCATTTATTTAATCTCTATACTACAAACCCCATGATTTTACTGCAATTTTCTTTTTACTGCGAAGCTATGATGGGGAATGAATGATCCTTCATGTTCTTTCTTTTTGTTTCTGAATTTTCCTTATGAGCTACAATTAATGCTGTGTCTTAATTTTTGCTGAGAAAATTAAGGTTAAAGGAACATGTATCTTTGTTTGGGGGAGTGGTGTAATCAAGTGCTCCGATTGAAGGCCTATTTGGGGGTAATTTGCTGTGTTTGCTTGTATTTAGTGAACCTAGGGAGGATTTGAAGTAGAGTTTATATAACTTGTTCGATCCGAATCCGACCCTGATTTGATTAAAAAGAGTAAAAAAAAAAAAATCCATTCCATTCAATCTGAAAATGAACTGTGAATTTGAACCCAAAATGATACGAAGTTTTGTGCCTGAACAACTTGGGTCTTAACCCAATTTTAAATGATTGGTGTCTGAAATGACTGAAAATCTAAAGCAAACAAAATGTTTACAGTGGCCTAACCCTAACTTGATCCCCATCTGTCCAATTGATTCCTCTTTACTTTTCAGGCTTTGTCACTGAAAGCTACTTGGGTTTGTACTTGAATGTAGGGTTGTATTAAAGATGGTATAGATATATCCTCATCCTATGTTTTTCTATATTATTGGAAGAAACTTTTAGTGTCATATCATATAGTCGTGTTCCATGTGTTCTACACTTAAAAAGAGAAATTAAAGGTTTGCTTGGTTGGGTAGGAAAGTGGAAAGAAAACATATTTTGAGTGTCTTTAATAGGGAAGAAGAGTGAGAGAAAAGAGAGAAAGAGAAAACGAGAGATATGTGTGTTAGTACAAAATTATGCATTTTTCAACTCTATTCAACAATGGATGGAAAGAAAACTACTTTTTCTTTTCATTTTTCTATCATTCCTACCAAGTGTCGGAGCAATGTAGGAAATATCAAAGGCAAAAATAGAAGCCCAGACATTTGAAGTTTAATAATCATATCATGAAAACTGTGTAGAACTACAACAAATGAAGCACTCTCAACTGCTAGGAACCACCTAAAATTGGAATATACCTTATGTAATGCTGGCAAATCGGTAAGTACGGGTCATGCCGTTCTTGACTATTTCGGGTTTGTGGCTATTGTGGTTTGATTATTTTCAAGTTTGAGCCAGTTTAGATTTATGTAAATGTAACCATATCAGCATGCTATTGAGTTTGGTTGTTTAGAGTTCAACTTTTCAATTTTGAAATTTATCGGTTTTTTTAAGCAGATTTTCGTGTTTGGTTTCATTTTAGCACCTCTATTGCAAATCTTTGAACTTCACATATATCTCTTATACCGAATTCGAGTTACAAGTTTGATTGTTGATTGCAAAGTTCCTTATATTTAATCCCTGTATATAGTATCTTATCTATTAGGGAAGTAACATTCAATTCTTTGTACTGTTCTTTAATTGCTTCGATCTTATGCTTTTCGACTACTTTTACACCTCTAGGAGACGAGCAATGGCCTGGATGTCTTATGCTTAATGGAAAACAAATGCATGTAAGGCTTTCCAACAGTTATAGAGCAAGAGCAAGAGCAAGATCAGCTATAAATGTCAATTCTACAGCAATCGAAATTCCTCGTCAATGGTACAATCTGGTTGCGGATCTAGCTATAAAGCCTCCGCCTCCATTGCATCCGAAAACATTCGAACCGGTTAAACCAGAAGATTTGTCTCCTTTATTTGCCGATGAATTAATTAAGCAAGAGGTTACCGACGAAAGGTTCATAGATATTCCAGAAGAAGTTATCGATGTATACAGACTTTGGCGCCCGACCCCTTTAATCAGGTAAGCTGTTGTCTGAAGTCTTTGTTTTTCTAAGATATTGTTGATGTTTCGGAATTATAATATCTTTATTTTAACTTAGAGCCAAGAGGTTGGAGAAGCTTCTTGATACACCTGCTCGGATTTATTACAAGTACGAAGGTGTCAGCCCTGCCGGATCGCATAAACCGAACACTGCAGTTCCGCAAGTTTACTACAACGCACAGCAAGGGGTCAAGAATGTCGTGACCGAAACTGGTGCTGGCCAATGGGGTAGTTCATTGGCCTTTGCCTGCAGCTTATTCGGTCTTGGCTGTGAAGTAAGAATAAGTTCTTCGGTCGAATTATTGTTTCGAATTCTTCATGCTGTAAAGCTATGGACTTTTTCATTTGAAAATTTTCTGCAGGTGTGGCAAGTTCGTGCTTCTTATGATCAGAAACCATATCGGAAATTGATGATGCAAACATGGGGTGCAAAGGTTCATCCTTCTCCATCTGACATTACCCAAGCAGGTCGTAAAATACTTCAAATGGATCCCTCTAGCCCGGGAAGTTTAGGGATAGCTATTTCAGAAGCCGTAGAGATTGCAGCTGCAAATGATGATACCAAGTACTGCCTGGGGAGTGTTCTAAATCATGTTTTGCTACATCAAACCGTGATAGGAGAGGAGTGTATTCGACAAATGGAGGCCATAGGTGAAACCCCGGACTTAATCATCGGGTGTACTGGCGGTGGCTCGAATTTTGCAGGACTTAGTTTCCCATTTATCAGAGAAAAGCTCAAGGGAAAAATCAACCCTGTTATACGAGCAGTCGAACCTGCGGCTTGTCCTTCATTAACAAAAGGTGTCTATGCATACGATTTTGGTGATACTGCAGGGATGACTCCATTGATGAAGATGCATACACTAGGGCATGATTTCATTCCGGATCCAATTCATGCCGGTATTTTTATTGACTATTAGCATCTGAGATCTTTAATTGATTGATCCGTATAATTCTTTCATTATTGATGCATTTTTCATCCTATAGGTGGCTTACGTTACCATGGTATGGCACCTTTGATTTCGCATGTCCATGAATTAGGCTTCATGGAAGCAATTTCAACCCCGCAAACTGAGTGCTTTCAAGGTGAGTTCATTCATCCGGATTCAAAAACCAGCAACAGATACGATTAGTAACTTCCAAACTCCGATCAAATATATAAAGCTAAGAGGTATGAGTTTTCTTTGCAGGCGCAATACGATTCGCGCGATCTGAAGGGATAATTCCAGCTCCCGAGCCAACTCATGCTATTGCAGCTACTATCCGGGAAGCTGTTCGCTGCAGAGAGAGTGGGGAATCAAAGGTGATATTGATGGCAATGTGTGGGCATGGCCACTTTGATCTGGCTTCTTATGAGAAGTATTTGCAGGGAAGTTTAGTTGATTTATCATTTGAAGAGGAGAAAATTAAAGGATCATTGGCCAAAGTTCCTCAAGTGCAGGCATAGGTTAAAGATTCATTTATTTTGTTTGAGATTTAAAATAATTTCAGAAAAATAAGCTACCTCTACTTTCATAAAATGCATAATTTTAATGAATAAGGTTTATTTTAGAAAATTTGCATAATTACCCATAAAATAATGGAATTTGCAGATTCTAGTGACAGCTTTGAGAAGTAATTCCCTTTTCTAATATGAGAATAACAAGTCAGATTGAAAATGCTGAAAAAAAGGAAAAATTTAATTTGTTATTCTCTTATTGGAAAGGGATATGAATAATGTGGTATTATAGTTTCGTACAATTCCTTCTCAAAAGCGAAAATCAGGATGAAAAATTTGATTTGTCATTCTCCTAGTAGAAAGAGATAGGAATGATGTGAAATTATAGATTCGTACAATTCCATCTTTTGGAAGTAATGTTAGTGGATGCTTATGATATTCAAATGTAAATCTTATTTCATAATCAAGTATAATTCACAATATCTGAAATGTATATAACAAACATAAAACATGTCTATTATTTGTGAATACTTAAGAATGATTTATGATTTATGTTTTTTTTATTAAAAAATTACTTAAAATTTTAAAATCAAACAAATAAATATTAATTGAGTTAAAGGAAATACTCAGTTAATGTTATACACATTCATAACACTACTTTTAGTTCTCTTCAATATTTTTCATTATATATTCTTTTCAACATCTTTTGCTTTGGGCTCAACCCTTGACCACAGCCTTGTTGCTCAGCATCAACATCTTCGCATAAACCTCGACCTCTGTCACAAGGTTATAGATTTCTTCTTCCTCTGGCTTGGTCTACTCTGTCAGCTTTGTCTTGCACAGCCATGTTCCTCCTCTGATGTTGTGAAAGTAGACGTTGAACGTGACGTACATGAGTCTGCTCCGGCGGATTTGGTTTACCATTGGCTGTAAATCATTTCATATAAATTGCGGATGCTGCAAAATATTCATCCTCCATCAATGTAGCCTCTCATCTATGTTGAACACAATTTGTCCAATGTGCAACGTGCTTGACATGTTTAATAGTCTAATTACGCTCCGACCTCGTATGCAAATTCATCAAATAGTATTTATTTATGTTCTTTGGATCTACAGGATTTTTTTTTTTTTTTTTTTGAATATCCTAAATTATCGTAAAATTCAATCAAATGGCTCAATTCAAGAGAAGCATATAAGGGCACTCACAAGTTAAAAACATGATTGTGCATGGGAGCTTCCATCAATTCTATCACATAAATCTCCACCATCTAGTATGGCATCTAAACAAATCCTAAAAAATTAAAATATAAAGACTTATTTGACCTTCTGACTTTACAAAAAAAATATTTAACTCTTCGATTAATTTTCACCCTTTTTAGTCCTTAAACTTATGTCTTTTGTCAAATTATTCCGAATGGATAAAAAATTAACCTTTTTAACTTTCTTGTTGTGTTATCATATAGATTACACAAACATTTAATTAATTTTAAAATTTTAAAAGTTCAAAAAATATAAAATTATTTTTAAAATTAAAATAATTTAAATTATTAAAATATATATATAAATATATATAATATTTTTAAATATAAAAATTTTAACTACTAACATGTTATCCACGTGACAATTCATGTGTATACCATATCAACAAAATTAACAAACAGTAAATTTTTTATCGTAATTTGACAAAAAAATGCAAAAAATCTCAATTTGACTTGTATGCAAAAAATTACTTGCTGAAATTGGCGATTTATAGGTTAGGGTTTCGTTAATGTTTTAGAATAAAAACCAACACTTATGGGTAGCGATCTCAATTTAAATAACTAATTCAATCTTCAAATTTATAGTTACATATTACGATAGGATTATTTTTAAAAAATTTAAAACAAAAGTCAACATCACAAATGTCAAGCTATGTTTAAATTAAGTCCTGCATTAAATAACTTATTTGTTCATTTAGTTTGCATCTTAAACCATACGTTTAAGCAGTTTAGTTGTTAAATATATTCAAGTTTGTTTATATAAGTATGTTATTTAATTTGGCAACTTTTTAATGCATAGATTAAAGTGTGTTTATATTCATTTTAAATAAGGTGATTTAAGTTGAATGTTCAATTAATTCGTGTGCATGAGTGTTATTAAATATGTTGTTTTTATGAGTGTTTTAAGTTATTGTTTAATGCTTATTGCTTAATTATTTATTTTTGCAGGTAACTTTTCGTATGACTAAAGACTCTTCAAGTTGGACAGTTTCGAAGCTTTTAAAAGAACATTATGGAGGCTGTTTAACGGACCAAAGGAGACTTTAACATTCATTATGATGCCCTTTTATAATTCGGTTTCAAGGGAACTGAAGGGACATCAATTAAACACATTAAAAACACATTTAGTCTTCATTAAGGAATAGAGCCATGCCTTTTTATCTACACCAGAATCAAGTGAAGGGACATGACCATTGGCTTCCCTACATGAGTTTAAAACGAAATTAAAGCTTGTAATAACCTTAGTTAATTGCTGAAGATGAAATGTCTCACATAAGCATTCGAATAGTCACAATACTGTATGTAAATTTCATTTTAAGTCATTCATGTAAAAAACTTTTGCTTGAAATTAAATTTGATTATCTGAGTATTTCTCTCTTGAGTTCTTAAGAACAAATAAACTGAACTTATCAAGGCTTATTGCTTTGTGGCGTTTTTCTTTCTTTTCTATACCTTCTGTCGAAACCATTTTTTTGTTTGGAAAAACGGGCCGACTTTAAAAAGAAAAACGGAGTCGCCACCAACCATTTTTGAAGTGTGATTGGGTCACTTTAGAAAACATTTTGGTCTACGAATTTTAAGAAAACGGGATCGGGAGTCGATTACGCACGAGGAAGGATTAGCACCCTCGCAACGCCCAAAATTGGTACCGTGTTGATTGATTAATGTCCTTAATATCGAAAATTAGAAAATATTTTAAAATATGAATCTTTAAAAATGTTTGGATAACTCGCATTGGATATCGAAACCCTCTTGTTCTGAAAAGATGAAATACCACATCCAGCACGATAGGACACGATGTTTCAAACCCTCAATATCAAAATCGTTCCATGATTTCCAAAATCCATGCATTGCAATTTGAAAAGGGTATTTCACCATTTGGCTAAACTAAAAACCGAAACCCAGCATGATTGGGTACGATTCTTTGGATTTCCAATCATGAAATATTGCCTTTATTTAAGAAATACGAGAAAAAATCTATGAAGGATATCTAGTTGTTTAGAGCGAGCGAAAATCGAAACTCAAGACGATTGGGCACGAATTTCTTGAACTTCCAAACACGAAACATTCCCTTATTTTCAAAAAATACGATTGAAATCTTCAAAGGATATTTAGTGATCTAGACGAATGAAAAAATCGAAGCCCAAAGCACGATTGAGCACGATTTCTCGAACTTCCAAATACACAAAACTACCTTTGTGAAATATTTTTAATTTTTAAAAGAAACCAAAAATAAATACGTGGAAATGTAGACACGATTAATAGGAAATAACAATAATGCACCCAAAAGGAGAAAATAAATAATAATAATATCGCTAATGTAATATAACACTAATAATAAATAATTAATAATGAATATAAAAGTCATGGTGATAATATTAACCTTAATAAAGAATAATAGTAAAAAAATAAAGGTATCTTGATAGTAATAAAATAGTAGATATAAAAAATAATATATAAATAAACAATTAAAGCAATCCATGATATATGTGATAATAGATATAATAGTATATAACAGAAAATAAAGATAATAAAGAAAGATATTAGTAATAAAGTAATATAATGATAAATAATAATAATAAGTATAGTATAGCAATAATAGTACTAGATAAAAGAATAATAATAATAATCCAAAATAAACATAATAAGAAAATAATAAAATAATAGTACTAATAAAACAGAGAAGTAAAAGAAAATAAAACATTTGATAATAATAAAAAATAAAATATATATAATAGTAAATATAATGGTAATATATAATATAGTAGTGATAATAAAAATAATAATATAATAGTATATAATAAAATATAAAAAATAAAAGTAATAAATAAAACATGTTAGTAATACAATAGTATAACAATAGATATGATAATATCAAGTATAGTACATAAAAATAACGGTATATTAATAATAAAATAAAAATAGTATTAATAAGAATGAGAATAATAAATATAATTATTAATAATATATAAAAAAATTAATTTAATGGTAAAATAGCTAAAATACGAAAACAGACTAAATCGGATCAAAACAAGAGTTTTGAGGCAAAATTGCAAAGGAAATAAAAGAAAGAGGACCAAATTTAATTGTATGCATAATCTTGAAGGATTTGAAGCGGAATTATTCCAAGTCTCGAACATCGTGCCTAGACGCAGGCTAAATCAAAGCAGGGCATAAAATGCATGGGCAAATTTTAAAATAAAGAAAAAGCTGAAGGGGGATGCAATTAAAACAAGGGCGCAAAAAGAGAGGACCAAATCGAAATTTACCCATTTAGGGTAAAATTGCACAAATCCACCTGTGGAACAGGTGATTGCTGCTGTGGCCCCATATTTTAAAAGGTAAAAAAAAACAAAAGTTCTTTCATTTTAGTCTTGTTTCAAAAGCCAAAACCAGAGCCCCCTCTCCTTTTGTTTTTTTTTAGGGTTTAAACCCTTCTCTTTCTGATGAACCAATGAGCCCCTCCATACAGCGCCTCGATTGCAGTGGTGGGAGGAAAACCCGGTGAGTCCTCTCGATCTCTCTTCTTTTAATTTTAAGAAACTTTCATATGTATATCTGTAATTTTTAAAAACAAAAAAAAAAGAGAAAGAAAATGAAAAACCCAAAGCAAATCGATAATGAAAGGAAAAATATAAACCTTCTTTGATCTTTTGCTAACAATTTCGTGAGATTCAAGGTTGTTCTCTGTTTTCCCAAAAAAAAAAAAATCCCCCTTTAAAAAAAATTCTATTTGGCTTTTATAGCCTTTTCAGGAAAAAAAAATGGAAAACTAAACTCCTAGTCCCTTAAATTTGTTGAATTTTTTTTCCTTTTCTTTCGCAGGGCAGCAGTGAGGCGCACAACAAGGAGAGAGTCGTCTTTGCGTGGGGGCATGACCTATTTGGCGAGACGTCTTGTGCGAGGCTCTCCTATGATTTACGTTTTTTGTTTTTTTTTTATTTTTAGGTTAAACATTTGGGCTAGGGTTTAGGTGTTTGGTTTGGGTCTGGGCTGCAAAATTGGGCCTTACAGCTGCCCCTCTTTGCTCATTGTCGTGCAACGAGAATAGAGCAAAGACTTTAAAAGTACCAATTTTGCCCCAGCTTGTTCGATCTTGACTTCTTGATGCTTCCTTTTTCCAGGTAGCTTTATTCCACCCACTGCATTCCAGAGGTATAGAAGGTTTGTTTTGATCTGCTCTACTCCTGCTCAGTGGAGATAGGATCTGCTATCTTCGATCTGCTCCCCTCCTGCTTAGTGGGGATAAGATCTGTATTCTTCAGTCTACTCCATTGCCGATACATGGAGATAAGACCTGCTACTTTTGATCTGCTCCACTCCTGCTCAGTGGAGATAAGATCCGTATCTTCAGCCTGCTTCACTCCTGCTCAATGGAAATAAGGCTTCAGTCTTCCGATCCGCTCTACTCCTACTCAGTAGAGATAAAATCTGTATTCTTCAGTCTGCTCCATTACCGATACATGGAGATAAGACTTGCTATTCGATCTACTCCACTCCTGCTCAGTGGAGATAAGATCTATTCTTTCAGCCTGTTCCCCTCCTACTCAGTGGAGATAAGGCTATAAACTTCCGATCTGCTCTACTCTTGCTCAGTAGAGATAAGATCTGTTGTCTTTAATCCGCTCCACTCCTGCTCAGTAGAGATAGGATCTATATCTTTAGCCTGCTCCACTCCTGCTCAATGAAGATAAGGCTTCAATCTTTCAATCTACTCTACTCCTTTCGGTAGAGATAAGATCATTATCTTCAATCCGCTCCACTCCTGCTTTCGGTGGAGATAGGATCTATATCTTTAGCTTTGCTCCACTCCTGCTCGGTGGAGATAAGGCTTGATCTTTCGATCCGCTCTACCTCGCCAGTAGAGATAAGATCATTATCTTTATCCGCTCACTCACCTTTCGGTGGAGATAAGATCTCTTGTCCTTAGCTTTGCTCCCACCTCGCCGGTGAAGATAAGGCTTCGGTCTTTCGATCTGCTCTACTCCTGCTCAGTAGAGATAAGATCTGTTATCTTCAATCCGCTCCACTCCTACTCAGTGGAGATAGGATCTACTATCTTTAGCCTGCTCCACTCCTGCTCAGTAGAGATAAGGCTATAATCTTTGATCTGCTCCACTCCTGTTCAGTGAAGATAAGATTTGTTATCTTCAATCCGCTCCACTCCTGCTCCGTGGAGATAAGGCTTGATCTTCGATCGCTCTACTCTGCTCGGTAGAGATAAGATCGTAGTCTTCAATCCGCCACCTCTTTCGGTGGAGATAGGATCTGCTATCTTTAGCTTGCTCTACTCACCTTTCGGTGGAGATAAGGCTTGATCTTTCGATCTGCTACTCACCTTTCAAGAGAGATAAGATCTGTAGTCTTCAATCCGCTCCACTCTCGCCGGTGGAGATAGGATCTGCTATCTTCTTTGCTCCTCTCACCTTTCGGTGGAGATAAGGCTTGATCTTCGATCTGCTCTACTCACGCTCAGCAGAGATAAGATCTGTAGTCTTCAATCCGCCCTCTCGCTCGGTGGAGATAGGATCGCTATCTTTAGCTCTGCTCCACTCTGCCGGTGGAGATGAGGCTTCAGTCTTTTGATCTGCTCTACTCCTGCTCAGTAGAGGTAAGATCTGTAGTCTTCAATCCGCTCCACTCCTGCTCAGTGGAGATAGGATCTACCATCTTTAGCCTGCTCCACTCCTGCTCAGCGGAGATAATGCTTCGGTCTTTCGATCTGCTCTACTTCTACTCAATAGAGATAAGATCTGTACTCTTCTGTAACTCCCATTAACTTTGCTACATTGTCCTCTGGGGAACCTACCTGTAGAATTGATTTCATGGGGTCTATGCTTATGTCAAATGATTAGGTTGTCATGAAAAATGCTCCTAACCATATGTATCATGAATGTTATGAATGGATGCAAAATGTCATGAGAATGATCTATTTTTAACACTTGGGCTGTTATTGCTTGTTGTTTATTAAGGTGACCCCTGACGTATGTCTTCCTTGTTCAGCTGATACTTCTAACAACTAATCTGAAGATGTCATCACTGCTTAAACCCTTATCTCAAGTCTCCGAGCCCTTTAAGCCTGGTTAGTTCTAAGTAATTGTCCTGTTTCGAATTCTTGTATTTTTTAGAGACTTTCAAAGTAATACTTAAAACTTTCTCTGTGAAAGTATTATTAGTTCAGTAATCATTACTTCAATGTGAAATGCTTGGAAAAAGACTGTAGAAGTGAATAAAACTGAAATTTATTCGGGATAAAAACCCGTGAAGAATGGGTTGAATAAGGAAAACAAATTCCATTACGATTGCAATATGAGTAAGAATGGTATTGATGCCCGGATATCACAATCGAGCTTCTCAGATGTACTTCTTGAAGATCACTCGAGTTCAACATGTGTCTAGAAGATCCATGGTACTTTGTAGATGCCCCAAGACGTAACATATCTCCTCATTGTTAATTCAAGTATAGCGAAACTACTGTATGCCCCCTCACAAGTTGATCACAATTTGAGCCGCCCTTTTTGGGTTTTCAACTCAAAGTCCTTTTGGTCTCAAAACGCCCTTTGCGGGTTTTCTCTTTGGCCTCTCCGATTTTTTTTTTTGAACTCAAGATGCCCATTTGTGGGTTTTCATCTTGGTCCACTTTCAAGCGAAGTACTTCTTAACCGAGTCTGCATTAATTGGATTTGGCAGACTTTTACCGTCCATCTCGGCTAGTATCAAAACTCCTCCAGAAAAGGCCTTCTTTACAACTTAAGATCCTTCCCAATTAGGCATCCGCTTTCCCCTGAAGTCCTTTTGCATAGGGAGGATCTATTTCAACACCAAGTCTCCTTCATGGAATACTCTGGGGCGGACTTTCTTATTGTAAGCTCGCATCATCCGCCTTTGGTACAATTGACCATGGCGAATAGCTCTTAGCCTCTTTTCCTCAATTAGATTCAGTTGATCATATCGAGATTGAACCCATTTTGCTTCATCCAACTTCAGCTCTGACAAAACCCGGAGTGAAGGGATCTCAACTTCAATAGGTAAAACTGCCTCCATCCCATAAACCAACGAGAAAGGAGTTGCCCCGGTAGAGGTTCTAACCGATGTTCAATAGGCGTAGAGGGCAAGCGGTAACTTTTTATGCCAGTCCTTATAGGTCTCAACCATTTTTCCCACAATTCTCTTGATATTTTTATTAGCCGCCTCGACTGCTCCATTCATTTTCGGGCGATATGACGACGAGTTATGGTGCTTAATGTTGAACTGACTGCAGATTTCTGCTATCGCTTTATTGTTCAAGTTTAGTGCATTGTCAGACACGATCCTTTCTGGGATACCGTAGCGACATATGATCTCCTTCTTTAAAAACTTGCTAACTGCCGTCTTCATGATATTGGCATATGAAGCTGCCTCTACCCATTTGGTGAAATAATCAATGACCACGAAAATGAAACAATGTCCATTAGAAGCTTTCGGTGAGATCGACCCAATGACATCCATGCCCCACATTGAAAAAGGCCATTGAGAAGTCATAACATGAAGAGGTGAATGAGGCACATGGATCTTGTCTCCATAAATCTGGCACTTATGGCACTTCTTGGCATAACGGATGCAATCTCTTTCCATCGTGGACCAAGAATACCCAAATCTCATGATTTGCACGCCATCGTAAACCCATTGGCTTTGTGTTCCATGACACCCTTATGGACTTCTTTCAGATTTTCTTAGCTTCAACAACATCCACACATCGAGCAACACTTGATCCTCCTCTTTTTATCTGGGATCTCTCCATCTAGGACATAGTCATTTGGCAAGTCTTTTCAATGTTTTCTTATCATTTTCGATCGTTTGATCGGGATATTCACGGCTCTTCACATATTACGAATATCATAGTACCAAGGATGATCATCTCTCTCCTCCTTTTCGTCAATATTGAAACAATGAGTGAGAGCCTCGCAAATACTCATTTGGATGGGCTTCATACTCTCCTGCTCATTCACTTTGATCATAGAAGCTAGAGTGGCCAGAGCATCAGCCATCTGGTTTTCATTACGCGGGAGGTAAAAGAATGTGATATCATCAAACTCCTCAATCGGTTCAAAACTAACTTTCGATAGCGGATCGGTTTGGGATCTCTTGTTTCCCATTCTCCTTTGGTGATATATTACAAGGCGAGTCTCCGTATACCTCTAGCACCTTAACTTTGTGGTCTATGGTCGCTCGGATCCCCATGATACATGCTTCAGATTCGCCATGTTATTTGTGCAATCAAGTCTAACTTGCAAGTGAATGGATAATGCTCTCCCTTTGGGGATACTAGGACCGCCCCAATTCCATTACCAACGGCATTTGACACTCCATCGAAGTTCATCTTCCAAGGATGATCTTCTAGGATACCTTCCTTAGTCGCTGCTACAAACATTAACTCTTCATTGGGAAAATCGAAATTAAGGGGCTCATAATCATCTAGCGCCCTGCTGGTTAAGAAATCTGCTATTGCACTCCCCTTCACCGCCTTCTGGTTCACATAGATAATGTCGAACTCAGAGAGCAAAATTTACCATCGAGCCATTCTTCCATTCAGGGCGATCGACTCCATCATGTATTTCAGAGGGTCCAATTTCGAGATTAACCAAGTCGTGTGGTACAACATGTACTGCCTCAACCTCCGAGTTGTCCAGACCAATGCACAACACAATTTCTCAATTGGCGAGTATCTCATTTCACACTCGGTGAATTTCTTCGAGGTAGTATATCGCTTCTTTCTTTCCTCCTGTCTCATCGTGTTGGCCTAGCACACATCCCATTGAATTATCGAACACTGTCAGATACAAAATCAAGGGTCTATTAGGATTGGGAGGCATTAACACTGGGGTGTTGGACAAATATTGTTTAATCTTGTCAAACGCCCTCTGGCATTCATCATCCCAAATACCTGGATTGTGCTTCTTAAGAAGACGGAATATTGGATCACATTTTTCAGTCAATTGCGACATAAACCGAGCGATATAATTCAATCTTTCCAGGAACCCTCGGACTTCCTTCTGAGTGCGCGGCGGAGGTAATTTTTGTACGGCCTTAACTTTATCTGGGCCTACTTCAATTCATTTTGCACTGACCATGAAACCCAATAGCTTCCCTGATCGAGCCCCAAAAGTACATTTGGTTGGATTGAGCTTCAGCTGAAATTTCTTCAATCTCAGGAACAGCTTCCTCAAAACTTGCCCATGCTCCCCTTCCGTTCGAGACTTTGCGATCATGTTGTCGATGTAGACCTCAATCTCCCTGTGCATCATGTCATGAAACAATGTTACCATGTCCCTTTGATATGTTGCTCCCGCATTCTTTAACCCAAACGGCATCACTTGGTAACAAAAAGTCCCCCATAATGTTATGAAGGTAGTCTTTACCATGTCTTCAAGATGCATCTTTATTTGATTGTATCCCGAGAAATCGTCCATGAACGAGAAAAATAAAAACTCTGCCGTGTTATCCACCAAAGTGTCAATGTGAGGCAGTGGGAAGTTGTCTTTCGGGCTAGCCTTACTAATCGACGCACATCCAGACTTTTCCATCCTTTTTAGGGACAGAAACCACGTTGGTTACCCATTCTGAGTAATTTACTACTCGTAAGAACCCAGCATCAAATTGCTTCTTGACTTCTTCCCTTATCTTTACTGTGACATCGGGTCTCATCCTTCGAAGCTTCTATTGGACTGGCTTACATTCTTCTTTTATGGGAATACGATGTACCATAATATCAGTACTCAACCCTGGCATGTCTTGATATGACCACGCGAAGACATCTTTGAACTCTAGCAGAAGTCTAATGAGGTCCTGCCTTGTTTCATGGGTTATCGGTACCGATTTTCACTTCTTTCCCATCCTCTGAAGCACATTTTCAATTGTCTCTTTGTGAGGTAGAATCGGCTTCTCCTCTCGCTCTATCATCCTTAACAAATCCGGGGATAAATCATAATCTTCATCATCTGTAAAGTCCTGAGATCCCTCTGGGCACGTGTCTTGCTCATAAGGGAATTCTGAGTTCACAGCAGTGTCACCCATGACGTCGATATCTGGCGACCTATGGTAGGTATAAAAGAATATTTAATGAAAATGAATTTAAGGACAATTTATGCGTTATGATTATGAATGGAGTGGAACAGAAGTAGAAGAATAATTGTACGGAATGGAAAGAAAAATGCACTTCTTATTGAAAATAATGATGCGTGAACATTCCTATTTCACAAAAGATTCTTATTGTTCCTAGGCTTGAAACAACAAGTGTGTTTTGAACATTACTTTGTTTTAGTCCTAAAAACTACAGGAATTTCTTCCGCAGTCCAGTTGTCCAGAATATTTCCAGGCTCGTAAGGGCGAATACCCGTCAAGTTTCCTCTCCTCGAACTTCCTTTAGACACAGCGTTGATGTTTAAAGTTCTCATCATATCCACAGCTGTTTCCTCATTCATGTCCTCCTGTCCTGAATGAATAATTCCTCCTGACACGAATGTATTAGATATATGGGGAAAGGTCATTGCACCCCACTCAATCTCAGCACCATTCAATCGTGCCCTTCGTCTTTCACGTTTCCTCTCCAGCTCTTCCTTTCTCTGTCCGACATCTGGCATATGGCCCAGACCGAAGCGATCATGCTTGTCAACCAATCCTGGCACTCTGACTAGAGCCTGGAGATATTTTTCAAGTCCCCTCCCGGGCAGTGCTCCTCTTCCTATTGTCAACTGTAGGCCCATCCTCGTTGCTTCAGAGAGTTTGGGCACCGAGATTTTACTTCCTTCACTGATGAATGTTGAATTTACAAATTCCAATGACCTAAAGGAACACTCTATAGCCTCCATATCATTCTCTATGTACGATGCATTACTGGTAACGGACGCGATAATATCCTCTTCCGCATGTATGGTGATCAACCGGCCTTCTATCACCAACTTTACCTTTTGGTGTAACGATGATGGCACAGCCCCTGCTGAGTGGATCCAGGGCCTCCATAATAAACAGTTATAGGAAGGCTTGATGTCTATTACGAGGAAGTCTACCTCATACGTGTTTGGCCCGATTAGGAGGGGTATCTCAATCCTTCCCATTACTTTTCTCTCGGTACCATCGAATGCTCTCATTAAGGATCCTTTCTGCTGACCCTCCTTCTGTGGAACATACGTCCTCTCTTTCCACCAAGTCAAAGAACTCCAGCTCTTTATTATCCATTAGCCCTTGTACTAGGGCTCCGAATTCGTTACATTGCTGGATTTTATGGCCTTCCTTGTTATGGAACTCACAGTAGTTCCTTGTATCTTGAGATCTGCTCATATTCTCTTGCAGAACTAACCCAATTTTCTGCATTTCTTTCCAAACCTCTCTCAATGGGGTTCTGACCTCAGCAATCTCCTGTTTGAACCTTCTCCCCCTATTTTCAACTATCGCGTTTACCCCACTATCAACATGATTGGGTAACGAATTTCCTCCACCAGGTGGGTCATTGAAGTCTACCACCCTCGCCTTGATAAGTCACTCGACTAGTCTTTTGAATGAAGTACAGTTCTCTATTGAGTGACCTACTACATCCGCATGGTACTCACATTGAGTGTTTGTGTCATACCACTTAGGATATGGAGGTTGCAGCGACTTCAAGTAAAATAGAGACACGACATACGGATCGAATAAAGTCTTATACAACTCCTTATACGTCACAGGTATATGAGTAAATTGGAATCTCTCAGTCTTCTGCCTCGTGTTGGGCTCTTGTCTTGGTCGGGCCTGCTAGCCCACAGCTACAGCTCTCGGTTGGGTAATAGTAATGGGTTTAAGATAACCCGAGCTTATATTCCCTACTTTAGCTTCCCTTTTCTTCGGCGCTGCTCTTCTTGTGCTCTCTCTGGCCTCTATCTTCCCACACCTGATCGCGTTTTCTATCATCTCGCCTGACATCACCATGTCTGCGAAACTCTTAGTCGTGCCTTCTAACATGTGGTTAATGAACGGTACCTTCAGGGTATTGATGAAGAGCATGGTCATTTCCTTTTCTAGTAAGGGTGGCTGGACTTATGTAGCGACCTCCCTCCATCTTTGGGCGTACTTCCTAAAGCTTTCGCTTGACTTTTTCTCCATGTTTTGCAACGTGATCCTGTCAGGTGCTATATCGATCACATGGCCATAATGCTTAATGAAAGCCTGCGCTAAATCTCTCCACGATTTGATTTGGGTACAACTCAACTGATTGTACGATTTTGTTGCAGCCCCAATCGAATATCCTCGAAAGTAGTGGATCAACAACTGGTCATTATTGACATATCTTGTCATTCTCCGGCGAACATCGTAATATGGGCCTCGGGATGACTAGTCCGTTGTACTTTTCAAACTCGCATCTTGAACTTGAGGAAGTACTAAATCGGGACTAGACTCGACTTCTTAGAATCCACTTCGCATTGGTGATCAAGACTTTTCAATGCTCAAACTTCTCCTCCACCATTTGCATCGATCTTCGAACTCTTTTGGAAGCTCTGCTTTTACTTTCTCCCCTTCTGACGCCTCATCGAAGTCTGGGACCATTGGTTTTACCAAATTGACTTGAGGTTAGAACTCGAGCCATGGGAAATTTACGATCTTTGGAGCACCGGATTAGTCTTGAGGTTTGATATTGACCGACACTCTTGGTGGTTGCACTTGGGAACTTGTCGGGGCCAGGCCCGGAGGGCGAATAAAATCTTTATTATCTTCTCTAGTATCGATCATAAGCCTTTTTCCGTCTCCAGGCCCTCCAGTCAACAACTGTGTTAGCTGGCTCATCATGCTTCTCTGGGATTCCAGCATTTGATCCCTCATATCCTGTTGGATCTTGGCTAACTGCTCTTGCATCTGAGCCTACAATTGGTCTTGCATCTCTTTCTACATCTACTCTAACCTTTCCATCCTTTGATCCATTGCTCTCGTCTTTTTTCGAGTATAATAGCGGTGTTCCAGGATAACTATAGTATGACCTCTAGTTAATAGGGTTATCTTATAATATTTAATGCAAATGTTGTGATGCAATGCCAATGTATGAAATGTAATGCAAATGGATGAATGCAAAAATAAAAGGAGTCGATTCTGATTCAATTTCTTTTGGAATACTTATTGAAAAAATAAAATCCTTTACATAAAAGCAGTCACATATCGACCTAACCCTTATGCCCAAAGTTTTAACTTTCTCAAGAAGTGAGGCTAAATCTCGACCCTGGTCTGACTTTGACTCATAAAATATACTTAACACATCAGCCTGAACCGCTAAAGTTTGTAAATAATCGGCCACTTCTCGTATCTGAGCCACAGCTTTGCCCATAAGGTAGTCTCTTTCTCTGACTTGGTTCTGAGATCGTTGAAGTTGTTCTTTCCCTCGCTGGTTGTCTGCCTCCAATAGTTGGATCCGGAGCTCACTGTTTTGCAGCACCGTTTCGAGCTCTACTACCTTTCCTTTCAACTCGTCAATCTGGCTTAGGCTTGATTCCAACTTCACCGTAGAGTTGTGACTTTGACACAATGCCTTCTCTAATTCTGCTACTCGAGCTCTTAACATCTTATTTTCGCTTTGGCTCTCCCCCACCGTCTTTTTTAGGGCATCCTTTTGCGCTTGAACCCCATGGAATCTCTTCTTCCACTAGTCGACTTTGGTCTTCTCTTCCTAGACTTCTTGACGCCATTGTTCTGATGTTTTACCCAGCCCAGCAGTCCTCATCGATAGATGCAACTTCTTGTAATCGGTCTTCAAGCTATCCAAATCTTCTTCAGCCTTCCTTTTTCCTTTCCTCAGTTTCTCAGCCTCTGATTTTTGGATATCGATATCTAACATCAAATTCATTTTTTCCTCTTCCAGTTGTCCTATCTTTTTTCCTAACTCTGAATTTTTATTTTCAAAGTCCTGCTTCATGATTTCCAACTCAGAAGGAACTACTTGCAGGTATTCTTCTATCGATCGAGCAGCATCTTGTGCCGGCCTGGGGATATTATCGTTCACACTCTTACTCCGCCATGTGTTATATTCGAGGATTACCATTGGATTTATAGCAACCCTTTTCATTCGGTAAATCTGCTTCCACTCATCAGAAACTTCTCGAACTCTTTTCTTATAATTATTCCCACTATAGGAGAATTCAAACTGAGCTAACCCATGCGTTACTGGTATAAATTGTCTCGATTGGTATTGCCTTAGCACGAGCAAAGGAGCATACCCAACAGCTCCCCAGATCCCTAACAGAGGAACCCAATTATAACTCCCACACCGGTAGAGGATTTCATCGGGACCGAACCAAAGAGCTCTCTATTCCACATCTTTTTCCTGAAGATTCTGAAGAAGCGCGATCCCGTTCTCTTCTGATATGTCATCTCTCCTGGGCGCGGTGGCCAACTCTTTTAATGGGGAGTAATTCGCAAAAAAGACCCGACAAGGAGTTCTATCTACTTTCCAGAAATGGCTATGGAACCACCCCAACAACAATTGTGCGTATCCCATGAATCTTCCCTCACCTGCTCTCCGGCATGAGTTTAAAGATCTAAACATTTCAGCGAGAATCGCTGGTACCGATGTAACCCCTTTGTCAAGACGATCGAACAAATCAATAACTGCTTCATCTACATGCCTCAAAGCCTTGGGAAAAATTACCAAACCATAGATACTTAAGGCAAAAATGTCGACTTTCCTCTTAACATCTGGGTGTGCCGCCATCAGGTCCCTCAAGCTTACCCAAGGAATGCATTTCCCTTCACCCTTCTGCTGAATTCGTGCCATGACCCACTGTTCGCTCATCCCAGTGATATTCATCAGCTTCTTTACAAAAGTCGGTGCATTAGCGGCCCTGAAGTAAATTTTGTCGACCCGAGCCCTTTGACTACGAAGTAAAGCCGTATATTCCTCCACGGTAGGCACCAAGTCCACTTCCCCAAACGTAAAACAGCTATAAGCAGGATTCCAATATTGAGTCATAACCCGAAACAAGTGTTTGTCCACTCTGATGTCGAGTAAGTAGGGTAGATCACCATAATTAAGGTAGAAAAGCTACTTAGTTACTTCATCCCAACAAGCCCATATATCTCTTAGTTCTTGTAGCTCATTCTGTGTCACACTGATGCGAGTGAAGTCCAATAATTCTGATGTGTACCCTTTGGTTAGACTATCCCCCTTCTCAAGCTGCGTCTTCTCTGACCATATACGCACAGCCGCATTATCCTCTACTTTATCAAGGAATCCGTTCTCCATAACAAGCATTCTAACTTAGTAATTAAAACAGGAATCGACGCCTTTTAAGTATGAAATGACATGCAAATATGACCAAAATAAAACAAGTTAGTACTACATAAAAGTAACCAAAGCAAGTGAAAAATGTCTAACCACTACATAGGTAGCCACTAAGGTTTAGCACGGCCTACCTAGGGTGGGCTCTTAAGGTTCACTATATGTGGTTTGGTTCTAAAGAAAGGAAAGGGTACCGAACCAACAGATTCCTCAACCTCACCCATTATAGGCTCATATAGATCGAGTTGGTTCGGGAATACATTTCCCTATGGCCATGGAGGTGAAAACCTCACGGAACCATAAATATCGATGTATCCTAAGCGGTCCCCTAGCCCATGCGGAGGTGAAAACCTCACGAAGGCATAGCTTCTCGCTCCCACTTAAAGGGTGTGACCACAACGGTCATGCAATATGAATGCAAAATATCCTATGGGTTTCAAACCACGACAAACATATGACGCGACACAAACTTATGCAATGAAAGAAAAGAAAAAAATTATTTTCAATAAAAAGGACATTAATCAACCAATTTTACGGCTTGACTCTCTTATGGTCCCCAGTGGAGTCGCTAAGTCATCGAAACTATTTTTGTTTGGAAAAGCAGGCCAACTTTAAAAAGAAAAATGGAGTCGCCACCAACCATTTTTGAAGTGTGATTGGGTCACTTTAGAAAACATTTTGGCCTACAATTTTAAGAAAAGCGGGCTCGGAGTCGATTACATACGAGGAAGGATTAGAACCTATAACGCCCAAAATTGGTACCGTGTTGATTGATTAATGTCCTTAATATCAAAAATTAGAAAATATTTTAAAATATGAATCTTTAAAAATGTTTGGATAACTCGCATTGGATATCGAAACCCTCTTGTTCTGAAAAGATGAAATACCACATCCAGCACGATAGGACACGATGTTTCAAACCCTCAATACCAAGATCGTTCCATGATTTCCAAAATCCATGCATTGCAATTTGAAAAGGGTATTTCACCATTTGGCTAAACTAAAAACCGAAACTCAGCACGATTGGGTACAATTCTTTGGATTTCCAATCATGAAATATTGCCTTTATTTAAGAAATACGAGAAAAAAATCTATGAAGGATATCTAGTTGTTTAGACGAACAGAAAATCGAAACCCAGCACGATTGGGCACGAATTTCTTGAACTTCCAAACACGAAACATTGCCTTATTTTCAAAAAATACGATTGAAATCTTCAAAGGATATTTAGTGATCTAGACGAATGAAAAAATCGAAGCCCAGCACGATTGAGCACGATTTCTCGAACTTCCAAATACACAAAACTACCTTTGTGAAATATTTTTTTAATTTTTTAAAAGAAACCAAAAATAAATACGTGGAAATGTAGACACGATTAATAGGAAATAACAATAATGCACCCAAAAGGAGAAAATAAATAATAATAATAATATCGCTAATGTAATATAACACTAATAATAAATAATTAATAATGAATATAAAATCATGGTGATAATATTAACCTTAATAAAGAATAATAGTAAAAGAAATAAAGGTATACTGATAATAATAAAATAGTAGATATAAAAAATAATATATAAATAAACAATTAAAGCAATCCATGATATATGTGATAATAAATATAATAGTATGTAAAAGAAAATAAAGATAATAAAGAAAGATATTAGTAATAAAGTAATATAATGATAAATAATAATAAGTATAGTATAGCAATAATAGTACTAGATAAAAAGAATAATAATAATAATCCAAAATAAACATAATAAGAAAACAATAAAATAATAGTACTAATAAAACAGAGAAGTAAAAGAAAATAAAACATTTGATAATAATAAAAAATAAAAAATAAAATATATATAATAGTAAATATAATGGTAATATATAATATAGTAGTGATAATAAAAATAATAATATAATAGTATATAATAAAATATAAAACAATAAAAGTAATAAATAAAACATGTTAGTAATACAATAGTATAACAATAGATATGATAATATCAAGTATAGTACATAAAAATAACGGTACATTAATAATAAAATAAAATAGTATTAATAAGAATGAGAATAATAAATATAATTATTAATAATATATAAAAATTAATTTAATGGTAAAATAGCTAAAATCAAAACAGACTAAATCGGGTCAAAAACAAGAGTTTTGAGGCAAAATTGCAAAGTAAATAAAAGGAAGAGGACCAAATTTAATTAAATGCATAATCTTGAAGGATTGGAAATGGAATTATTCCAAGTCTCCGAACACGTGCTCGGACGGGCTAAATCAAAGCAGGGCATAAAATGCAGGGAAAATTTTAAAATAAAGAAAAAGCTGAAGGGGGATTCAATTAAAACAGGGGCGCCAAAAGAGAGGACCAAATGCAAAATTTACCCATTTAGGGTAAAATTGCACAAATCCACTTGTGGAACAGGTGATTGCGCGTAGCCCCATGTTTTAAAAGGTAAAAAAAAAAAAGCAAAAGTTCTTTCATTTTAGTCTTCTGTTTCAAAAGCCAAAACCAGGAGCCCCCCCTCTCCTTTTGTTTTTTTTTTTTAGGGTTTAAACCCTTCTCTTACTGATGAACCAATGAGCCCCTCCATGCACGCCTCGATTGCGTGGTGGGAGGAAGACTCGATGAGTCCCTCTCGATCTCTCTTCTTTTAACTTTAAGAAACTTTCATACGTATATACTGTAATTTTTTAAAAAACTGAAAAAAACAGAGAAAGAAAAATAAAAAACCCAAAACAAATCGATAATGAAAGGAAAAATATAAACCTTCTTTGATCTTTTGCTAACAATTTCGTGAGATTCGGTGTTGTTCTCTGTTTTCCAAAAAATCCCCTTTAAAAATTTCTATTCGGCTTTATAGCCTTTTCGGAAAAAAATGGAAAACTAAACTCCTAGTCCCTTAAATTTGTTGAAATTTGTCTTTCAGCGAGGGCAGCGCTGGTGAGGCGCACAACAAGAGAGAGGAGTCTTGGCGTGGGGCATGACCTTCTTTGGCGAGACGTCTGGCGCGAGGGCTCTCTCCTACGCTACGTTTTTGTTTTTTTTTTTGGGTTAAACATTTGGGCTAGGGTTTAGGTGTTTGGTTTGGGTCTGGGCTGCAAAATTGGGCCTTACACCTTCGATTCTTTTTTCTTTCATAATCAGCAGGTCGGGGTCTATTTGAATTTAATTCTTTTTTCCAATTATTTGTCGTATAGAAAACGGGTCACGTTTTATAGCGTTAGTGTTAGTTCTTTTCTCGTACAAGTTGTTGAATCAATGATTCCTATCTTATTTTCTTTAGTAACAAGTACCTGTTTAGAAATAGTCGGGCAATCGAGTGACTTGTAATTCTAAATCGATTACGAGCTCACATCACTTATTGAGAATTAAGTTATTTTTTAATTCATATATGTTAAAATTATAATAAAATATTGAAGAAATTTATTTTATAAGGTTTAATACCATACCTTAAGTTGATATATTGGTGATGAAGTTTTTAATTTTAAATGGAGTTAATAATTTGTGAGGTGCATTATTTATTTTTAAAATATGTGATAATAATTTACCAAATAATTTGAGCATGCCACAAATTTAAATAGATGGGCAAAGTCTCTTTCTAACTAAATGCCTTGACTGCTTCCCAAAACTCTCATCTCTCCTTCCCAAATGAAGCTACATGCAATGGAGGTTTCTCCTGGTAGAAACCATTTTCAGCCAAAAATTCTCTTGGGTAGAATCCTAAATTTTTATGTATAAATAATAGAAAATATAAAAATTAAAACTAAAACACATAAATGTGTGTTATACCTCTATCCGATTTGAACACGTGGCATAATGAGAAGCTACCTAAAAATCATTCATGGATGGCCCTCCGCCTCTCATCACCCAGTTGGTCATTAGGTGAATCGCCACCCGAATAGACCACTCGCTATATTGCCATCGGCTTGAGGATCATTGTGGCATAACAACCTTGTATTACCTCAATAAGAAAAATGTCCGAACAGTACAACGATTGAAGATAATCAATGTGCAATCAACTTGCCACTTGGCCAACCACAAGGACATGACTTCTTCTCCTCTCTACCTCCATACACTTTTCTAGCTCTCCTGTTGTTTAGATGATTCAACATCTTTTGCACCACCATGATCTTTTTAATTTTATTTCCTCCCTTATTGGTACCCAGTATCGCAATACTTGACAATATTAGAAAAAAATTATACATCCCCAATATGAGATTCATCATTCTACTTCTTAAACCTTAAATAAAAATTAGATTTAAAAAAAAAAAAAGACTACATTCTCCTAAGAAAATAATTTCCAATTTTGAAAGGCACCAAGTGGAATCTAGAATGGGTGAAAGTTGAAGAAGCCAACAACTGTAAAGTTTTCTCCTCTCTTACCAACTATGCCCAATCAAGCAAGGAATATTTTAATCCAATTTAATTGGGTGCCCTTTTGTATACAATAAGCTTGTAGCTAAAGGGTTCTTTTCACCATTTTCATAAAAAAAAAAAAAAAAAATTGACTAATAATTCAAAATTAAAGAATTAAATAATAACGAAACCAAATTATTCCTTGCCTTCATTAAGATTATATTGCCTGCAACCTCTAATTTACTGCTTTTTGCAAATAAGCCCTCACAAGTTAATTCAAATACAAGTTTTTTAAAAATCGAGTTATTGTTTAATTCATATATGTTAAAATTATAATAAAAATTTAAAAATTTAATACCATATTTTAAGTTGATATATATTGCTGGAGTTTTTAATTTTAAACGGAATTAAAAATATGTCAAGTCGTGTATTATTTATTTTAAAATATTAATTTAAAATAAGTGATAATAGTTTACCAAATAATTATTATAATAACGATTAGTATAAATAATTTGAGCATGCCACAAATTTAAATAGATGGGCAAAGTCTCTTTCTAGCTAAATGCCTTGACTGTTTCCCAAAACTCCCATCTCTCCTTCCCAAATGAAGCTACATGCAATGGAGGCTTCTGGTAGAAACCATTTTCAGCCAAAAATTGTCCTTATTATAATCTTTGTCACCTTAGTTGTTCTCACAATAATCCCTGTACTTTACCCTTTGATAGGGTATCCTTTATACGTCTCAAAAGACTCGTCTTCCAGGCCCTTGCCCACCACCGCATACGAGTCTCAACAATCCGAACCCCTGCCTTCGATAAAGATATCCGAAGGAGAGGACTGCGACATATTCTTGGGGGAATGGGTGCCGAACCGCGCCGCGCCGTACTATTCCAACACGACGTGCTGGGCCATACACGAGCACCAGAACTGCATGAAATATGGAAGGCCTGACACTGAGTTCATGAAATGGAAATGGAAACCTGATGGGTGTGAGCTACCTGTGCTGAACCCAGCTCAGTTCCTGGAGATTGTTAGGGGCAAATCTTTGGCCTTTGTTGGTGACTCACTTGGTAGAAACCAAATGCAGTCCTTGATATGCCTCCTTTCAAGAGTAAGCCACTTAATTCTCTACTTTTCCATCTATACTTACTATTTCATGCAATCCGTTCTTATTTTATGCCGATATTATGGATTTATATTTAATATACTAAAATAAAAACTCTTAATATTATTATTATTTTAAAAAAAAACACTAATAACGTGACATGATTTTAGTATATATACACTATCAATGCATGATTTTAAAATGGAGAAAAATTGCTAAAACTGATTAATATGTCTTTGTTGAAATTCTGGTGATCAATATTGATTTTAGAGCTGAAGCTTTTCTATTTTAACAGTAAATTTGTGAAATAATTGTAAGCGGTCCCTCAACATTTTTGTCCAATCAATTATAGTTAGTAGCAACGTTAGTTTACCTAAGCCACATTAAGCAAAT